>CM076579.1:1072968031-1073272275 GCA_034641835.2 Pinus albicaulis | reverse complement strand
AAATTCTTGAGTTGTCACAATTCCAATAAGAATCTAACAACCCTCAATGGACCCTATATATTCCAGGGAGACTATGTTATTTAACAAGGGTTAAGATGCTTGACTATTACAAAATATATAGCTTTATAAATAAAATTACATTGAGAAATATAGCAGAAGCAACTAAGGTCCTCCAATTTTCTAGATTTATGGATTAAAGTGATGAAAGTAGCATTCTGTGATCTATTAATTACTACGATTATAGCGTTTTGTGCTGATAATTGGTAATTCTCATGTGGATGCAAATATACTAAGTAGATGTGATAAGCTGCATTATGGTTATGTATTGAAGAACCCTATGAATAGCCTCTTTTTGTGTAGATCTGATAATCGCAGCCACCGATCTATTACATTACCTACTCTCCCTCAGGGTGAGGAAACCTGGTTCCAACACCCACCCATACTACTTTGGGTGAGACCTTGGTCTGCAAAAGCAGAGCATTGTCGAAAGGGCCTGTAGTATAGGGGTTTGGTCGGAAACCTTAACCTCCAAACTTGGGTTAGGACCCCTCAACCCAACAAATGGTTCCATTGCTGGGACTGGAAGAATTTTGAGGGAGATCGGGTAATGGCATGAGAATCTTGGAGACTTGAGAAGTTAGAGATAGAAGATTGGTTCAAATGACAGATCTAGGAGTTTGCAGTAAAATAAAATCGTAGCACAAAGCTGGCCACTAAGAAGTGGAAAAATAGGTACATCTTTAGTGAAGTTTATAAAATTTTCTTTGTAGCTTTCACACACGAACTTCAGGAGTGGTTAGCAAGACTGGAAGACTTCCAAACGTGCTAGAAGGATGAGTGGGTCACGCAGTGGACTCAATAGTTGGTCCAGCAGTTAGAAGAAGCTGATAATACTATCACCCTTATGGTAGATCACTGGGTGGATAGTGTATTAAGAGGGTTTGTGACAGAATTCACAATTGACCAGTTTGTGTCCTATTCAGAAGCAGAGCAGAGGTTCTTCAAAGGGTTTCGAGGTAATTTCCTGAAGAAACTGCCCTTATTAATCAAAATTTTGCTGGGCGAAAAGAGAATTCTATGCAGCCACACCGAATGAATGAACTTTGGGTCAATTAGAAAGGGGACCGATCTGTCTACAACCCTTTTAGAAACTCAGCTGCGTATGTAGGAAGTAGCCCCCCTTCGACACCACCTTTGAATCATCATAAGGGAAAAAAATCTCCAACATCTCTACCATGGCCACCACCAGAAGTGGATATGGCTGCGCAGATGAAGCTACCCACCTTCAAGGGTGTAGGAGACGAGGACATGGAATATTTTTGGTTTTTAGCAGAATCAATATGGACTATAGAGAATGTGGTTAGTGGCATTGGGAAGAGGGTGCCAAATGTGTCCCTAGCCTTTGAAGGAAGGACCTCGGTCGTTCATGAGATACGTAGGCCAAGATGCGGATTCATCAATACAAGAACTTAAGGATGCTATGAAACAATAGTTTAAAAAATCCTAAGGCCTACTACGCAAATAGTGGTTGACTTAAAAGACTTTTGCATAAGGACCCTTTGAATCAGCTTTGGAAGGCTGATCAATGGTTAAATAAGGTCACTAGAGAAGGCGGGTTTTAGTACGATGACCAACAAACACAAAGAATGGTTCATAGCCATGTTGTTACCTCACTTGCGCGTACCATGTGGGCCGAAAGCATCGAAGATGCAAGAGAAGGCCTTAGAGATTGTGATGAAGCTAGAAGCTACGCCGAGAAACAATGCTTAGTTGGGGTACGGCAGTACGACAGTGGACAGTTGGAGGAAATGCTCATAAAGATCCGTAACTGCTGAAGGTGTGGGGAAAAGAGGCTAGCCTCGACAGATGGTGCATACGATGCAAAGTGAATGGCCACACTAAGGATAACTATCCTTTGCTAGCGGACTACATGCGAAGCTAGGGAGGGCCCATGGCGCCCAGCTAGAGAGGCTACGGGACCAGTGGGCCAATTTTGTGGTGTGATGACCGTGCTGCGTAGGCGGGCCGCATGATACCCACCATCGCCCCCATCTTGGTGCGTATGTTTCAAAAATTAAAGCGACAGTGGTGTAGGTTTTGTCGCTTAGTGGGATATGATGAACATAATTGTTAGATTCCCGGATTTAATGGTAGATCGAGGGAACATATACTAGAGTGCAGTGCGACTCTACTTCACTCGGATCCCTCTCGTGAATAATTGGCTTCACGAGCCGAGCGGGGAGGGGGATGAGGTGGTAGCATAGGTAGGGAAGAGGCCAATTGATTTTTTATAACTATGGGGAATTAGGGCAGCTTCATAAGATACTGTCCGAATCATCGTGTGACAATCTTGTAGGTATTGAAGATAGTTGGATCATGTGATTAAAGACTATCCAATTCTAATAGAAAAAATGTGTGAAAGGTGGCACATGCCTCACGTAGAATGTGAAAAGGGTTAAGGCTGAGCCACGTGACAAAGGGCCCTAGCATTAATGTTATCGCATGCGGCGGCATGGCTATCGGAGGGGTCTGAGGAAAAGGTTGCGGATGAATCACTCATTCGGTTAAAGCGGTGTCAAGTAGGCGAGCTTAGAATTATAGAAGTAAAAAAGAAACCTTTTTTCGTGGTCCACACCGAATTTACAAGGGAGGAAGCATCTACGTCCAAGACTCCAACACATGATGAAGTTAAACCATATTCGCAAGCATGTATGAAGTTGTTGCGCACGAGAAGGGAGTAGAAAATCTTACGGACTACGATTGATAACCGCATAGTAAAGGGTTAACCCTCCCACTAGGTTAAGGATGTTCATAAATTATACAATTATAAGAAGTGCGAGTCCGGGAAATGTGGCTTACCACACGGATCGACGACTATGAAATGGATTAGGTCATCTTGGACCTAGGTTCGGATGTGAACGCCTTGCCTAAGTAGACATGACAACGAATGGGAGAATCAAATCTATAATGGTCCACTATCCAAATGCACATGGCTAATCGCGTGAAGATTATACCATTGGGAAGAGTGTCAAAGATCGTAGTAGATATCGCAGGGGTTAAGGTTTGGGATGACTTTGGAGATCATTCCAGATTGTAGAAGACACAAACCCCCTACCACCACTCCTAGGATTGGTCGCCATATATATGGGAGGTATCATCAACCTCGAAGAAAAGAAGTATGGTGTTTGAAAATGAAGGTACGTGGGTAATAGTACCATTAGACCACGGAAGGAGAACGGTATACGGATCCGGTGTGTGAAAAAGAAGAGGATGTGGGATCATATCTATAAGTTAATTGCGCGGGGAAGAAGATTGGACTCAACCCTAAACTCGATGGTGTACTTTTCTGGGAAAAAGATAGTGAATGCTTCTCGACTCCGATGGAGAGATGGAAAATTGGTAGAATTGGTTGCATGATGTATCTCGCTACTACCATATCTTATAATCACAAAGAACTTTAGATGCATATCCTCGGAGGTAAGAGAAGCTCGCTACGCTTTGATGGTTCTAGTAGTATTAAGGAGTTTTTTGCAAGCATTTGAAGCCGAGGTTCCAAAAGAGTGTAGGCTATGGGCTCTTAATCTAGCTATGCATGCCACACCTACAAGGTGGTGGGAGACGCATAAAGGGGCATTCCGAGATTGGGAAGAGTGTCGAGGGACATGAGTGCTCCCTGCAATTTGAACCTTTGGTCCACTCACGCATAAAGACATTCCTCGGCCCAAGAGACCCGCATGAGCATTTGTTCGAATGGATGGAGAAGTGGTGTGATCGGACTATAGAAGAATGGGTTCACCTATTCATTCATGCCTTGGGACCACCCCACTCGCGTGGTGCTTAGAAGTGAGCTACATTAGTGCACTCGCCACCTGGGGATACATTAAAGGATGAATTCATAGGGAAGTTTGGGTTAACGGAGGGATGGAGGCACTTGATGAAGCTCGCGGGATATAGATACCTTCATATTTGACGAGATCACGCCCCGATGAAGCATGTTGGGACACGCGACGTGAGAGAAACGAAAATGTAGGATATTGTTAATTTCATTACCGCAGTCGTAGAAAAAGTGCGATGAAGATCCGCGCAATGTCTCTATACCGAGAATCGCAGGGAGAGCGCGTAGTTGCAGGACCCCCACTACAAAATGTTGATGTTAGGAAGCCTGCGGAAAGCTGCGCAAAGTTAACATTAGCACGAGAAGAGCGACATAAGTTGGCTAAAATATGGGATTATAGGGATGATGATGACGGTAAGAAAATTTACGACCTTGCTCACAGAATATCAAGACTTATTCACGACAAAGTTTTCGGAGCTCAAAGGAATCATAGGGGACCTAGGGGGTCATGCGCATCACATTAAAGCTTAGATGCACACCACAGTGAAGCGAGCACCCTTATCCCGCCGAATCAAAGTATAACCAAAAGGTTATGGAAGAAATCGATAAAATGATCACCACAGTATGATCGAACCAATAGAAACGAGTCAGTTTGGGTAAGTCCAATGGTGATTTAATAGAAAAATATGAAGGGGGAAATACAAATCTATGTGGACTCGTGAAAATTGAATGATGCACATGTACATGCTCCCTTTCCCCACGCCATTCCGGATGGAAATCCTTGATAGTGTCGGAGGGCGAGGAAGCATACTCATTTAGTAACGTGGGTTCTCGAGGCTACCATCGCGATTAGGGATTGCACCTAAATACTACAACAAAACTACATTTTCTATTGAATGGGGATCCTTCCAATATCATTGTCATGCCATTTGGGCTCAAGAATGCCCCCCGCCATCTTTCGAGGTGGTGGTGCGATATTCAAAGAGTTCATTCACAAGGTATGGAGGTGTATTTTGATGATCGGATTGTCTTCATCTTGGTAAAACAACATGTTTCAAACATGCGCATGATGTTGGATTCCTATCTAAAACACTAAATTTCCCTGAACATCGAGAAGTGCATATTCGATGTACTCTTCCAGGATCTTACTTGGACATATAGTTTTCCAACAAGGACCGATGGTTGACATCGAGAAAGTTGTATTTATCGTAAATTTGGCAAAGGGTACCTACAGGCGAGAAGCATCAGCATTCGATCCTCGGACATACGAGCTACTACACAGAATTTTATTCAAGGGTACGCACTAATCACAACCCCGATAGAAAAGTTGTTGAAAAAGGAGGTATCATTCTTTTTGGGATGACGAGTGTCGAGAAGAGCTTCGAGCTACGGAAAGAAAATATGGTTTCTGTGCCTATCCTCATCTTCCCCGATTGGGCAAAGGTATTCCACGTACACATTGATGCTTTTGGGATCACCCCGGGGAGTTGTTCTTATGTACGACCATGCAGAAGGGAGACATTGACCATCTAGTTGCGTTTTCCGGTGGAAAGCTCTCTAGTATGGTGCATAACTACTCCACTACTTTCTGAGTGGGAGGGGTTGGATATGGCATACGCGGTATAGAAATATCAACATTATCCTGTCGGACAGCCACTTCAAGATGTTCACCGACCACTTAGCTTTGACATACCTAGTGAATAAGCTCTGTGTTTGGGGGGAAATCGGTCGATGGCTACTACTATTCCGGCAATATGAATTTGAGATCATCGTCAAACCAGGGGAAGTTGAATGTCGGGCCGCATCACTTATCCTGAATTGATAATGGTGAGGAGCCAACCAACCTAGAGGGAAGGATTGCATCGATGCACGGTTGTTTTCTATTCAAGTAGTAAATATGCACTTCATTGACATCATTCACTTCTTAACTACATGAGTATCACCCACGAAGTACTTGATACCACAAAATAAGGATTTGGTAACATGTGAAACATATTTTACCATCATCGCGAGGTCAACTCTATAAGTTGGGAGCTGATGAAGTGTTGTGAAGGTATGTTTTAGAACACAAACAACCTCGCCATCCTAGCAAAAGCCCACGTGGATGTAGTAGGAGGCCACTACGCAAGAAGGGAAACCGTCTTTGAAGGTCCCGAGAGCTAGGCTATGGTGGCCCACTCCACATCGAAACTCTAACGACTATTACAAATCTTGTGACACTTGCAGACGCATCATGCATGAAATGCCTTTACAACCTGGGATGCCCTTGCGGTGCTCGAAAAATGGGCTATAGACTTTGTTGGACCCATCAACCTACTAGGAAAGAAGACGGTGCGCGCTATATTATCACCACAATGGATTATGTAGACTCGATGGGTTGAAGGAAAGGGTATGAAGGACTACACACATGAGACACTAGCTACACACTTTATTTTTGAGAACATTCTAACTAGGTTTGATGTCGCTTTAAGATCCTCATGAAAAACCGAGGTACGTATTTTGTTAATGAGACCATAGAGGATTTAACTAAAGAGTTCCGGATCCACCATGTGAAAACCACCCCATATCATCCACGATGAATAGTGTGGCAGAAGCATTCAATAAAAATCCCGAAACAAAGCGCGACTAAGGTCCGCAACGCGATCACAGCGACCGGTACGTGCGTGTCCCATCGGTCCTTTGGGCCTATCGCACCACATGCAAGAGGTTGATTGGAAAGACAACTGTTTCAAATGGTCTATGGAAAGGAGGTCATTATTCCCATGGAATATATTGTTCCTAGCTAGCGCATCGTAGCCTACACGAACATGGTGGAGCCTCGATATCATGGAGGAGCACTTAGTGTAGTTGGTGGCTTTGGAAGAAGACCGTTTTATTGCTAATTTCCATCAACAAGTTTAGAAGGCCAGGGGAAAAGGCATAGAATAATCGGCATATCTAGTAGAAGACCTTTTCGAAGGAAGAGTTGGTCCTCCTCTATGATAGTTATTTTTGCGAAGCACAGGGAAGTTCGTGACAACATTGGCTAGGGCCCTATCTAGTAAAAGAAATCACACGATGGTGGAGTTGTCTCGGGTAATTTACTTGCGCAGAGATATGGCACCTGGATACATCAATGGTAGTTGGCTAAACTGCGTTAGATCAAATTAATATATGGATAGAGTAGTCTGTATGTGATGGTACGTACTCACCCGGTGGAAGGTACGTATGGAAAAGGAGTATGGTATGTGCGGGGGCGTGGTTGCGAGTTGGAAGTCCGGAAGGGTGCGCGGGGGCACAGGAGGATGTTTAGGAGTGCGAGATGGTATGCGCGAAAGCACATCGAAGTACGCTATGAGCACACAAGAGGTATGACGGGGAGCACGGGTGGGTGTCCGAGCGCACGCAGGAGGTGCGAAAACTGGCAGTTGGAACAGGTAAATCGGGTAAAAAGGGAAAAAGTTACTATTGAAAGGAGTGGGCAGCCGACATTTAATCGAGGCAATATTGGGGAATTTTTTACCATTTTGCGATGGTAAGTTATGGATAAGGTTTACCCGACCATTGGTTGATTGCCAAGGCTATAAAATAATGGGGATAGTCGAGAATGAGGTTCCATATAGGTTGAACAGTCTAGTACTTTGCAAGTTTTTTCTTTGAAAATTTTGTGCTTTGAGAGTTTCTATGCCTCTTACATTTTCCATTCATGTTTGAGCATCCAACGCCCTGTGACGAGTAGAAACCCCGAGTTTGTTTTTCATGCCGAGGATGACGACCACTAATCCCGCTGAACCCTAGCACACGCTAACCTTGATCGAGCAAGAAACTAAGGAGGTAGTACAAATTGAATCATAAGCTAAAGTGATTATCTATGCAAAAAAGAACACTCGAGAAAAAGGAAAGGAAAAATGACAAGGCTTCGGAAAACCCGCAAGAAATGGATTGGGGTAAAGCCCCCAAAACTTCCCCAAGAAATGTAAATTCCCCACGAACGGCACCCCGTGCCCCGTCGCATTGCGAAAGAGGCCTGGGCCTTCGAACCAATCAATTGGATACTCTCCTTTGTTTTGCACTTCGTAGGCCCTCGACATGCACGCCGAAGAACCCCGATGTCACGATCACCTGCTTACGGATGCCGCCGACCCCGGGAGAGGTCCCCGTCATTGGCAAACCTTTTGGAAGGCTCCATGAGATAAAATATGATGATCATGACTTGGCCAATTTGGAGGCCTTCCCTAAGTTAGCACCGAATTATATCTTGCAAGAATACATGAATATGATGGGATAAAAAGTGTCCATATCAGGGATTGGGTACGTGGAGCGGCGGTGGTACGGTAAACCTACTAAGGATGCCGCACTTCGGCCACTACAATTTCACGGATCGTTCGGTGTGGGCCGGTTGCTCGCCCTAGTCCATGATGGCTACTTATGGATCCAGGATCGAATCCCTATCAATGTTGCACTCTGCTCATTGAATTAGCTGGGTATCCCCATGAAAGGACCAAACCCTTTGGAGTGCATTGGCAAGAAGTATGAGGGGGAGACCGTTGAATATGTGTGCAATACCTACCATGTGGAGTGAAATACTCAAGGCTTCATAATCAAATCCATCAATGACCATGGCACACGCTTTGGGTACTATGTTGTTGGCATGCAAGATGAAGTGAAAATTCCGTGTCGCCTCCGTCCTCGCATATGTCATTTAGTTAGCAGTGCCAATGCGAAAGATTCTGCTTCAATTGGGCCCAATACTGCGTGCGGCAGGCTTTTCGGCCAATGTCCGAGAATCCCAAGAGCAGAGGACGAGCCTTTTTTTATTCCCCGGGTTCTTGCTTCCTCATTGCATTCGCCACCTAGGGCTGCACCGCGGAATCGGTCCTCCCCGAGCTCACCCACAACATGCACGAAGGGGCTCGTTACTACAAACTTGAGGGGCTCTAAGGATGCACGGCGCACCGAGGACAAAAAAGTGTCTCGGGTATTGTTTTAGAGTGGGCTCGCAATGTGCCTATTAACTCTCGGCCACATCTATCGCCAGCCATTTATGATAAATATAAAAGCATTGCTACTTTCCGAGTGACTATGCATAGCATCCAAATTCAAGGCCGGACAGGATCTCACGTGGGTTTCACTCCCTATATATGGTTGCGGATGAATAAATCGGATGATGTAGTTGCGCTATGGCACTCCCTCAATGGAAGTTGGGCTTCAAAACGGGAATCGAAGGAACAAGCACAATGAAAGTGATCCCGCCAATCATCAAGAAGGATATTGGAGGATCGAGCAAGAGCACGAGGTGAGGTCGCTAGAGCCGCATCACGGAAGGGTTCACAATCTGGTAAGAGTACAAGGAAGGGCACGAAACCGCAGACCCAAAAGGATGGGCAACGGTACACTCTGGGACCGACGGTTGGGAGGTGGAGGTCCGGCTCTCTTAGGGTAACCAAGCTCAAGCAAATCGGCCGACACAGTAACATCTCACTGCGGAAGATAAATGGCTAGCCCTAGAAAGAGCAACGAGAAAACCACCAGTCGACATGCTTCGGCGAGCTCTAAGCTGCGCTAGCTAAAGACAAAAATGTTTCAAACCGGTATGGTTCATAGCATGAATAACCCTAGAAACGAGCAGCGCAACAATTGTTATGGTGGAAAGTTGCCTCTTGTCCCTTGCTTGGTGCAGCCTTCGCAATAGGTCCACCGGAATTTAGAGTGTAGGTTTGGGCCTATGCATAGATCCATATGGATTTAGCTAGGTTTCCCAATGAAGCATTGCAGGTTCTCCACTCATCCTTGTTTGAATAAGACCAACACCGGGATCATCAAGTGCACCCGTAGCTCGGTGTGGCCGAGCGCGATAATCGAGGATAAGAACACTCTGAGTTTCCCTGCATAGGCTAATGGTACCCTCACCACCGCGCAACAAACGGAGCTAGAACATTTAGTTAGTAGACTGCGTGTAGATGTTCTGAGAAGAAATCTTGGCCACGACCACCCCCTAGGCCAAGATTGAGGGGGCTGGTCATAGCATTAAAGGCCTCAAGACGAGAGATTTGGGTGGTCAAAAACAAAGATGGAACAACGGATCGTAGATTTGCAAGCCAAGTTGCAACGTAGACACGTCGAAGGTATGCCACGGCCTAGATTGCGGTGGTTACCGCGAGCTACAAATGTGATTGCATGGCGAGATTTCTCGAGGGTGCCCAATTGTTGGATACAGCCACTCGTAGTTATCGACCAAGGGCACAATGCGACCGATCTTGCATGAAATCAGCTAGGACCCACAACGGAGAGGAAGACACATTCGAGCAACTAAAAACCACCATGCCTACCTTCATTCCTACTCGGCGCTTGGCGCATGACCGCGAACCGTACCACACCCTCTAGAATGAGTAGTTGATGACCTCTGCCGAGAGAAGAAGGCTCTCGATGACCCGCAAGAAGCCTTGGGCCGACGAAGCCCTCAAGCTCTCGCGGAGATGTAGATGTTGCTTTGTTAACAGCCCAGACCCGGACTCTAGAGAGTGTCACCGTTGCAATAGAAGGACCGACTTCACGAGAGGTTGGTAGATATTTCTCGGGATGTAGCGGCACCAAGTGAAGGATTTCTACCCCCACTCGTAGAGGCGATTGGGCGGCTACAGACGTGCAGGTGGAGACCCCCACAATCGCGGTGACGTCGGGACGCAGTCACAAGATTGTGTTGGGGGACCGTTCGGACGATGGTCCCCCTAAAGTCGCAAATTTTGTTCAAACTTTGTATATTTTTGGTATTATTTAGTCTAACGTGGGGGTTTTGGGGTGGGTCGAACACGAATGCATTGTAATGGGTCAAGGGTGGACCAAGAGTCCGCAAACACGAGCCAGTGGACCATTTGAAAGCTTGTCGACCCAAGTCGTTATAAATAGATGAACATTTTGAGTTTTAAGGTAGGGAATAATTAAGTCCGATTCTAAGTTCGACGTTAGATTTGGTTCGGGTTGTTTGGGTAAAGACTCTCATCGCTTTCGTGTGCGCAAACATCCCTCGTCTCCCGTTGTGTGTGGACCCCATTGGTCGTGTGCGTAGGCGATATCTTGGGATTGTAAGAAGATTTTTGATACTAATATATGCGTGACGTCGTTGAATTATCTTATGTTATCCGGATCCCGCTTCCGTTATTATTAATGTGAACCTGCGCTATACGATTAAAGCCATAAATGTCTACTCGTGAACCGTGAAAGTATTTATATATGTGTCTATGATTTGTTAATTGTTGCAATTATAATGTTCTCGTGCGATAATTGGTAATTCGCACGTGGATGCGAATGCACTAAGTATATCTGATAAGATGCATTATAGGTTGTGTCATCGAAGAACCCCTACGAATAACCTCTTTTTTGTGTAGATCCGACAATCGCATTGCACCGATGCATGTTACATTATCTACTCTCTCTCAAGGTGTGGAAACTCGGTTCTAGCACCCATCCATACTACTTCGGGTGAGACCTTGGCCTGCTCAGTAGGTCATTGCCGAAAGGGCTAGTAGTATAGGGGGTTTCTGTTGGCAAACCTTAACATCCGAACCCAGGTCAGACCACTCAACTCAACAATGATGCTTGATCATAGTCCCGTGGAAGAATTTGGATCCGCATTACCCCTCCCGTAGTCATTTCACTCTAGATTTCTTTCTACGTAGAGATATCCTCGTCCTTTTTTTCTTTATTCTATTTTATTTATTAATTTCCCCTCTTCTAGGATTAGTGCCTCTTTTCTCCCTTTGTGTGATGGTTTATTTTTTGAACTTGTTGCATTCAATATTCTAGTTTTGGTTTTTCTAATAGTATATTCCTAAAGTCTCTATATTGTTCCAATATTTGGTTTTCTTCTTGTACTCTTTCGCGATGATGCGGAAGGTATTTTGATCCAAATTTATGTAGGAATGCAAAAAAAATACGTAAAAAAGCATAAACATGAAGATGAAGTGGAAATAATGCATCGTTTCATTAATATTAAATAACAGTAAATATGCTTACGGACATAATGAAAATAAAATAGCTAGAGGTCCTGGTAGCGAATCTCCGAGAAGAGATGTGGTGGCTACGGACCTTTAAGCCGTGTTACAATGAGGCTCAAGGGCCTATTTATTATTGAGAAACAATGTAAAACTCGAAACGTCCAAAAAACCTAACCCTAGGAGACAGCTTTACCAAAACTGGCGATGGGCCCCGTTTGGGTAAGTTGGTGTTTCAACTTCCCGGGACATAACTTTTGTATCCGATCTCCATTTGAAGCGCTCAATAGCTCATTAGAAAGATCTATCCAACGAGTACAACTTTCAATGTGAGAAACATCAATCCATGGACCCATGTTGCTCTCGAGTTTCCCAAAAAACGTTGTTTAGGGCCTCAAAATAGCCCGGAAGTTCGGGACCCGAGCTGCTAAAAATAGTAAGTTGTGCTACAACTTAGAAACTAAAACGAATTGATGGTGGGGGTTCAAATGGAATAGGTTGGTGGCCACCAATATCCACTTGGATCATTAAGGCCCCAAAAATTGCTCGGGAGTGTAGGACTCGAAAACTTGCTAAAAATAGTAAGTGGTGTTCGAATGTGAAAAGTTGCAAGAATTGATGGTGTGGGTCCAAATGGAACAAGTGGGTAGCCACCGATATCCACTTGGATCATTCCTCCCTCTTAGGAAGCAATGGTCCCCATTGCGTTGAGATCCTCCCACGAGATGAAGAAAATTCGTTGAACTAGGCATTAGATTTGTTGAAGATGTCTGGACTTGTAGGGCGGTATATCGTTGGATGCATTTTAATAAATTTGGTTTCCTTATCGACCTTAGACACGGTATGTGTGGATTACATGTGTGTATTTGCAGGAGGTATGGTAACATTAGGCGGTAGTGCATTGGGCGTCGGATCAATGGAGTACTTTTCACGACAACGTAGAGGAACCTCGCGAATGAGGAGAAAATGTCCTCATATTCCTTTATAAATTTTTCCATACGCTGCATCCATGCAGAGAGCCTCGTTTCGAGGTTGTGGCCACAATATTATTCTTTCCCGTGAGTGACTTGTAAGGAAAAATGAATTTCTCCTGGTCCGGGAAACAATCTTACTTTAGCTCGTAGTAGTCAAAGAGATGACAGGAGGCGGTACTACCTTCGGTATCTTGTATAAGTTATTTCCCAAAGTAATAATGACAGCATGAGGCCTAGAATCATACACAACATGTCGCCTCCATAAGTATGGTTGACCCAATAATATAGTAGTTACATCAAGAGGAGTAACATCACATAATACCTCATCGTGAATGGCTTGATGTTGTACGGAAGGTGGCATCGTTGGGCGGATGACGATATCTCTCC
The DNA here is from genome assembly GCA_034641835.2 of Pinus albicaulis. Classification (NCBI taxonomy): domain Eukaryota; kingdom Viridiplantae; phylum Streptophyta; class Pinopsida; order Pinales; family Pinaceae; genus Pinus; species Pinus albicaulis. The sequence continues at coordinate 1,073,259,109 of CM076579.1, read as the reverse complement.
CTTGGTGAAGCCACCCGATGGTATATGGCTATGGGTGTTCTATGGTTGGTAGGATGAGCCGCTTCACGGCCTCTACTAAAACGAGGTTCTTTTAGCTCTCGTTATCGACAAGGAATTGTAGAGGAGAACCCTTTGCCCACATTTCTGCGAATGGAGGAGGCACTCCCTCCTCCGGATCCTCTAGGTTCTCCCTCCGGATCTTGGTAGTGGCAACAATGGCGTTGGGATCCTCATCAATGATCTACTTCCCTTTGTCATTGCCTTTGTCTGGTTTTGACTCGTGGATTAGAAAATGCATCCGATTCGGGTGCCTCTAGTTCAGCCACCAATGACTATTTGGCTCGACATTCGTTTTACTTTGTTGTGAGTGGGGTCATTCTCGAAATTAACACCAATTCCCCCGTGTCCTTCTTTTGATTTGTTGTTTTGTTGTGAGTAGCACTTCGCTTTGGCTTTGCTCTTGTTCTTCGCGTTTGGGGGGCACCTTTCGTGTTCGCAGATCCAAAGTCTCGCTTCTTCTCGCTTAAATTTCTCGCTCGATCTTGGTGACATAGTGATATGTCGAGGTGCCAAGTGATGTAAATGTCGAGGAACTCCATTTCCTCCTAAATGTGTTTGTGTAGACAACCGTGGTACTTAAGCACCAAATGTCTCTCTCGAATCTTTAATACCCAACTTTGTGCACAGGTATGGAACAAATTCATCATTTCGTGCACATCTTGATCCCTTTGTTGCCAGCGGTGGTCCATTGGATGTATTTGTCCTCATAGCTCCCCACGAAGCAATATTTTTCCTTGATGTCATCTCCGAATGAATTCCAAGTGGGTGTGGCCGAGACAGAGAGGGTTCCCCTTCGTCCTCTTGCTTACTATGAGTTTCCCCACACCGCCTTTGACATGGGGGGTGGCTTTGAGAAATCATGGACCAGAAATACCCTTCTGGCAAATTCAACAATCTATCTACGGCGTCTCCGCATCTATTTGGCCTGTCAAATATAGGAATATCAAGAAATTTACTTGTACCTTGAAGCGAGTGGTGCCTCCGCGGTGGGCTCGTTGGATGCGTATGTGTCGTAGGTGGGGCGATCATTGAAGGATATCGAGCAAATTTATCCATCATCGCATTCCTTTGTTTCTTGAGGGCCTCCATCGGTAAATATTTTGATAGGATCTCCTACTCCCCTTATCTTTTCTTCGCCATGGGAGGTCATCTGGGGTTTGCAAGGCTGATCTTGCAAAGGTTCAACTAGATCAAGCCTTAACTCCTTATACCTTGACCACATTGGGGACATGCAAAGAAAAACAAAGGAAAAAATCAGACCGCTCCGATACCACCGATCGCGGATTTATGCACGAGCGCAGCGAATACAAAAAATAACCATAAACATAGAGATGCGATGGAAATAATGCGTCATTTCATTAATATCAAATAACATAAATATGCTTACGCGACATAATGGAAATAAAATAGCTAGGGTGCTAGTAGTAAATCTGCGAGAAGAGATGTGGTGGCTATGGCACCTGCGAACTCGTGTTACAATGAGGCTTGAGGGCCTATTTATTATTGATAAACAATGTAAAACCCAAAACATCCAAAAACCTAACCCTAGGAGATGAAGTGCCAAAAGCTGCGGGCCCCCATTTGGGTAAGTTGGTGTTTCAACTTTCCCGGGGATGTAACTTTGGCATCCGATCTTCCGTTTGACGGGCTCAATAACTCATTACAAAGATCTATCCGGTTTTCCCCAAAAAATGTTGTTTAGGGCCTCAAAACGGCTCGGAAGTTCACGACCCGAAAAATTGCTAAAAATAGTAAGTTGTGTTGCAACTTAAAAATCAGAACGAGCGATGGTGGGGGTTCAAATGGAATAGGTAGGCAACACGCCACCAATATCAACTAGATCATTAAGGCCCCAAAATGGCTCGCGGAGTGCGGACCGAAAACCTCGCTAAAAATAGTAAGTGGTCGTCCGAATGTGAAAAAGCCGCAAGAATTGATGGTGTGGGTCCAAATGGAATAGGTGGGTGGCCACCGCTATCGACCCGGATCATATGCATAAGAGTTCTTCCTTGTGCATCGTTTTCCTCCCAGCTTTTTGACTCTTTGTTTATGAATTCTAGATAATTCAACTAGAAGATCTCAAAACAAAATGGGTGGATTTTAGGGGTGTTTTTTAAATCCACCTCTAATCCGATGGGCTAACGATGAAAACCTAAATAGGGTAAGATCAAAAGTTCCAAAAAAGTTGTCTTTTCCCATTAGAGATTCTACATCCAAGAATTAATCTAGGAAAACTCGCTATTTGGTGTATGTTTCCTCTCTAGTTGTTTCATGTGAACATCTCATTGATTGTATCTAGAACAACCACCCTTAGATCAACAATAAATTTTTCGAAACGAGATGAACCTTTGAATCTAGTCTTCCATTCTTCGAGTGATTTCATTAGGTTGAAGTCGCCCCCTATAATCTAGAGATCATCAATGACGTAGTTTTTGTATTTCTCGAAAGTTTTGATAAGAAATTTACCTTTCTCTACTAGTGTATGGGGCCCATGCACTACCATAAATACCACCACCTTCTTGGTTCCAATCTATCGATAATCTAACAAAGAGAATCCTTGGACGGGAAATCCAATCCATGAAGGAAATTTCTAAGGGGGTTCCATATGATGGCTATGCTCGCTAGTGCTCGCATATATAGGGCCATAGTCTAATATCCGTTTCCACAATGTCCTACAATATCTCTAACTCTCTCCTTTGTTTTTGAGGGTCTCTTATATTCCATGTAATGCTCTTCATTTAAGAAAGTACCTTAAGGAGGGAAAACCCTTTGAGAGCACAATCACTTGTCCCCATATATATGAGATGTTTATTGGCTATTTGGATTGATTCTCGAATGGTATTCTAACCAAAGGGTTTTTTTCTTGTTTCTTTTTGTTACCCTAAATTTTTTCGAGCTCTAGTTGGGGTTGCATACCCAATTCAATCTAAGTCTCCCCCTAGTCTTCGTGCCCTAAATGGCCTTGGCTCTGCAATTTTTGGAAGAAATCTTGAAATTGATTCTTTTGTTTATTTGGGATGAGTCTAGACTCAAGATATTACCATTCCTCCAACATTTTGGTTAATGTTTGTTCCTCATTACTAAGACTTTCTTTTATTTCCTTCATGTCCATTCTTTCCCACTCTCTCCTCGAACTTTCCTCTCGACTTGTGTTTTCTAACAAGTCCTCCTCGACCTTTCTCGTGGGTATAAATTTTGCTTGAGGTTTTTTAGTTCTTAGATCTAGATTTATGAGAACTTTTGGTAGTTTCAACTCCTCCTCCACAGAAAGCGTTGCATATCGATTTCTTCTTGGATTTTTTTTGTTGTTGTTGCTCAGAGGAGGGTTGAACTTTATGAGGTTTTCATTTGCTATTAAATTTTTTGAAAACCCTCCACATCATCCTTTGTCGCTTGCTTTGATGTTTCAACTTTATTGAATGGACAATCTCGAAACATATGTCCATATTCGTGGCATCTCCTACACTTGGAATAGTACGTGCTCATAATCTAGTTGTTGTTGTCATATCTCATCATGGTTCAAGCTCTATATTCTCAAGTAAAGGTTGTGTTGTATTCATGTAGACATAAGTTATAACATTCCTCCTAATATTTTATCATAAAAATATTTAATAAGAAATAAATAATTCAATAAATTAAAGAAAATTAAAATCATATTAAAAAAAATAATATGTAGTAAAATACTTAATAATAATAATAATAATAATAATACATTAAATTAGTTTTTTTATATTGTTATGTTTTGGAGTTTATGGCTAAAAAGGAATGGCCAATTCTTAATTTTATTGTTGTTTTAAAATTAATTTTTTGATTACATATATAGATTCAACATCATGAAAGCTCTAGGATTGTGAAGAAATCCCCTACTTAATTTTGATCCAATTAAATAAAAAATATGTTAAAAAATCCTATAATATATATATATATATATATATATATATATATATATAATAGATTATGACTTTTCAAATACGTGAGAAACTTTCGATTGGCAATTTCAAAAGTTAAAAAAATCCGTAAAAATATATATAAAAAAGATAGATTATGACTTTTTCAAATACGTGAGAAAACTTTCCATTGGCGAGTATCAATGTAATGGAGTACAGTAAAGAAGGCGTCTGCGAGGCGGTGAGATGGGGCTAAGCTAGCCTCATAATTATGACTCTATAAATAAAAACTCTCTTCATTTCAAAATGCATAACAAACAACTCATCGCTCATCTCATCACGTAACAAACAACTCTCCGTTCATTTCATTTTATCTCCAAAATGGAAAACGAAACAGGAAGATCAGGAGAAGGGCGCAGCAGCAGCAGGAGCAGATCAACATCACCACAAGATCGCAGGAGTAATGGGAGCCGATCAAGATCGACAACACCTGCAATTCGTCTTCCCGCTGAGTCATAATACTGTCACTCACAATCATGAGTTCACAGATGCGAATAATCATTATCTGTCGACTTGGCCTGAATTCGTCCAAACTAGAGGCACAGAGAGAGTTTCAGATGAGCAGTTGCCAAATGACTTCTTCACAGATACAGCTGCTGGGGAGCAGTTACGACACGCGACTGTAATTGTGGAGCAGTTACGACACACAACCGTAATTGTGGAGCAGTTACGACACACAACCAGAGAGATATTTTGCTGAGTTGCAGTTACCAGACACAGCTCCAACGGAGGAGGACAGAGTTGCTGAGTTGCAGATACCAAACACAGCTCCAACGGAGGAGCAGTTGAGGGTAATGGGTTTGCGAAGAATAAACATTTCAGAGGAGCATATCCGTGATAGAAATAGTATAAGTTCAAGTTGCTCAATTTGCCATATCGATTTTGAATTGGCGGAGGAGGATGTGTCTCAAATGCGTTGCTGCCACATCTTCCATACCATTTGCATTTTCAGATAGGCTGCTTTCCCACGATAGTTGTCCACTCTGCCGCCGCAGATCATCTCGCCACAGATCCAGATCCAGATCCCCACCAAGATTTCTGTTGTTCCCCGTGATCCGGCATGGTATCCGGAATGTTAGGATGCTTGGTATCGAATAGTTGCTTCTCTATACCATAGAGGGGTTAGATGTAAATAACTTGTTTTCTCCCCTTATCATTAACAAAAAAAACATCCTTTTCTATTTTGGAAAATAGGGATTCAAAATTTAAATTTAATTTTCAATAATTATTAGATAGATTATAGGTATTTATCTCTAAATTAGTTATGTCTTTTTTTGTCTTTTAATTAAATTGATTAATTAAAAAATATGTCATATGCAAATGTGTGATATGAAATGAAAAAAGTTTGATATGAAATTAAGGGTAATATTGAAATATCATTACCTTTTTTTACCTCGTTATCTTGATAGTATTGTGTGTCATATTTTTTTTTCAAAAGAAGAGAGAAGAAGAAGAAGATGTTTGGTGTTGATGTCCAAATGAGGTTCTCTTGACTTGTATTTATAGCGGGTGTCTAAATTCTCTTTAGGACTCACATGTCATTTTGTGCACGTCTATTGAACAAGTACATTGGAGATCTATTGAACAACTGTGGCATGGTTGAATGCAATCTTTTGATTATTCTAATGTAACAAAACTTAAAGCTCACATCCATTGAAGGAAAAGAATTTGGGGATGCAACAAAGTATAGATAGATCCTAGGAAGTCTCAACTACCTTACTACTCGCAAGACCGGACATTTCATTTGTTGTTGGAATCCTCTTTAGATTTATGCAAAACACTTGTGAGGATCATTGGTTTGTTGAAAAAAGAGTTATAAAAGCACTTCAAGAGAAATAAAGACTTTGGACTCAAGTATAAACAGGTGGGTGACTTCAGACTTGATTGGATACTTTGATTCAAAGTTTGATGGAGACAAAGAAACCAAAAGTATCTACTCTAGGTCATGTTATGAGTCTTAGATTACTAGTTTTCTCTTGGAGGTCATAGAAATAGCTAGTTCCAGACATATTACATAATTGACGAAGAATATGTGGTAGGAGCTGAAATAAAAAATGAAATTATGTGGCTAAGGAAAATTATAGAAGATTTGCAAGGAGAAACAAGTACATTGAACTCTTGTTTTGAATGACAACACTTTTCTCAATAAAGTTTCCCCCGAAGTTCCATGATCAAAAGAAGCACATAAATACAAAATAACATTTGATTTGACATCATGTTGAGGCCAAAACAATCCACCTACGGAATTGTTCCATAAATGAGAAGATTGTAAACATCTTTACCAAAGGGCTTTGCTTAACATCACCATAAATTTGCTCTAAGGGCTTTACTTAACATCTTTCGAGCACGTAGACCCTAGACACCCACCAACATAGGAATGCAAAAGTGCTCATGATTTAGGATGTAATAATGGAGTTATATATAGATTTAGGATCCACCAACACATAAATATGACACATTGGGATAACTTGGAGCACAAATTCAATCAAGATTAATCAAACATCCATTTTAAGGGATCTAAAATCCCAACTTTCCGACTTGTTAGAAATATTTTGTAACACTTTTTTCCAAATAAAAGCCATTACAGATGAGTTAAAGACCATTCGGACTCCTATGTATTTTTTTCAAGAGGTGGTTGATTGGGAATGCCAAGAAGCGAGCTATATGAACTTGAACCACATGATTAGTTTAAATCAATTTTATCATCCTAATTTTATTGTATTTTACTTATTTTAATTTATCCCTTATCTTTTCTTGGGACACCAACTCATGTTTTATTTCTTTTATTTTAACACTCTAGCTTCCCACAAAAACATGATAGAATATTAATATGGCATCAACCAATTGTTTGTGGGCAATAGGAAGGTCCTCCCCATAAGGTCAAATCCCTTTAAGTAAACCTTGATGGCTAGTTGCATTAAGGTATCTCCCCGAACGTTTAACAAGGGAGAGATAGGATCACCTTGACACAAATCTTGAAAGGGGTTAAAAATATTAGTAGATTACCAATTCGAAACAATGGAGTAGAAAAGGGAATAGATCATAGATTTAATCCATGAGATCCATGAAACATCGAATCTAAAAGTTTCAAGCACATTTAGAGAGGTCTAATTTAATAAGCATCCCGGGGGTTTAAGCTTCTTCGTGAGAGTGAATAACTTCATGAGTCATCATAATGACATTAAGAATACTATGACCCTCAATAAACCCTATTTGTTCTAGGGAGACCTTATTATAATATGACCACGAATGAACCCTATTTTTTCTAGGGAGATGTTGTTATTTAATAATGGTTTAATATGCTTGAATATTACAAAAGAAATAACTTTATCAATAACATTACACGGAGTGATAGAGAAGAAGCCACTAAGGTCGTACTTTAATCTCTAGATATAGGGATTAAAGTGATTAAAGTAGCATTGAGACTCAACTACACCTTTTGAGTTTGGCAAGATTCCTCAACGAAAAGCATGGAATTATGGGCCAATAAATTTCTAGCATGCTTAAAAAGAAATCTATTAGTAAATCTACCCAACCATGGAGCTTTGCTGTGTGGCATAGCCATGACTATCTCTTCCACTTCTAAGTAATTTATTTCTCATTGTTATGATATTGATTGATTATATGTTGAATGTGGGTTGTAATTCTATATATTATGGTTTTCCTTTTATTTGGAACAATATTTGTAATCATATCATGAAAATAAGACACCAATTCATTCAACACGGGCGGAAGAGACCCATGGATAAAAAAATGGAGTGAAGAAAAAATCATGAATATGTCCTTCTAGACCAAAACCCATTGAACAATACTAACAATAAAATAGCACCAAAGAAACATATAGGAAAACTATCGTACCAACTCCATGTCCCGGATTGAATGCAAACATTAATCTTCAAAGGAAAATTGAAATATTTTAGAGTTACCTAGATAAACACAACTACCTAATACCAAGGATGTCGAGTTAAATGAAACCTTTGTAGTCCAGGGAGAAGTCTAATGTGCGTAATAGTATCTTGTCACCTATGCTTTATACAACCACCAAAATAATTTTCTCCAAAACACCTTTATCCAAGGTGACCCTAAATAAGGTATTTCCCAATGCCTCTCAACACGAAGGGAGAACTCTTGGCGGTGTGACACAAACCCCTTAGGTTGTATAGTATGGATCAATGATTTACTCACACAATCTACAAATCAAACCGCCTTACGTGAGAGACAAATGTATTCCCCTGGCTCTAATCTCCTTCTAAACCCACCAGAATGTCTTCTTTCTTTGTAGACTACTCTCCATAGAAAAAAATTAAGATTTTCCTTTGCATGCTTAAGTATGCATGGGGGAAACCATGCCACCATTGTCAATGAATGCTAACATATCCTTCGGCTTGTGAGAACTACCCCCAAGTGCATCCATTTTCCTTATTGTCGCCTCCATTGAGAGACCTTGTCTCTCATTTGTAATCCCCCTTTATTGCATGGGAATTATTTGTTTCAAAAACATGGCACGATTGTTGTATCATTCTTCCTAATTTATAGGAGGCCAACCTACATCAAAACTTATTCCTCTTTGAGTGCATCCCAAGTTGGATAAAAACATAGTTACCGATCAAACGGGATCAAAAGTGTGTATTCGATAATGCATTGGTTTTTTAGTGTCTAAAATTAATATTTTTTTCAAATTATGCTAAAACCTATTTTTTTTCTTGAAAAAAGGATTGAAATAACACCCTTGAAATAGAAAGTGTTGATGGTGGAATAACAAAAAACAAATGGTGTCACAATTTTGACACTTTTTAACAATGGAATTAAAGATAAAATTTAAGGACATTGAAAAATTATAATATTATAAAAAAATTTGATACATGATGTTAAAGATAAAAAATATCATGTCTTAAAGCCTTATATCTTGTTAAAGATAAAATATCTTGACTCTAAAATACCCTAAAATTGCAATTGTTTTCAACCATAACATTAAAGATAATATATCATAGTGCAAAAAAAAACTTAATAGTTTGACAAGTTTTTAAAACTTATGTTTTTAACATATTTGAACCATGAAATTATGGACAAATCATATGACTAAAACAATTTTTTAAAAAATGAACAAGTAAATGAAATATTTATATGTTGAAAACAATTGCCAAAAGTTTTGACTCTTGATATCCGAAAGCCTTATATCTTGTTAAAGATAAAATATCTTCGACTCTAAAAAACCCTAAAATTTTAATTGTTTTCAACCATAACATTAAAGATAATATATCATAGTGAAAAAAAACTTTTAATAGTTTGAAAAGTTTTAAAACTTATGTTTTTTAACATATTTTAACCATGAAATTATGGACAAATCATATGACTAAAACAATTTTTAAAAAATGAACAAGTAAATGAAAGATTTATTATTCCAAGAGTAATTTTAAATTTAAAGGATACAAATATATATCTTTTCAACTCTTAGCCTAAAACAACTTATCTAATTACAACCAAAACCTAAAAATCAACCATCAAAATGAAGTTTCCCCCTTTCAATGAGGCATAAAATTTTTAAAATTTTAAAAAAATATCTTATACCAAATGTTAACAATAAATGATATCATGGCAATATCACTACATAATATAACAATTTAAGATGGATTTCTAATAAATTTTTTTACTTTAAATTGAAAATATCAACATGGTATATTGAATATAACATAAATAATTTTTGTAATTGAATGTTGCACCTGTGGATATTCTAAAGAGATGAATTCTTCATAATTAAAACATATAATCCAACAAACAAGGAAATGACTCATAACTTCATGTAAGATCAGATGGAATTCAAAATATTTATTTCAATAACCATGCAAACATAAATTATAGAAAAATGTCTTTAGACATTTACTCGAAATTAGTCATAGGTTTTGGCACACCATCGTAACCTACATCTTCGAGATGAATGAATGGATGTAGATGAAGATGATCCATATTCTTCTCTTTTATCAATTAGTGCTCCATCCCGGTAGACATGCATGCCCACCATTTCAGATTTTAAAAGTCTTCTAGATCTACGACTCCATTCATCAAAGTCCCATCTCAACCTTATTGGTTCTGGTAGAAATTTTTTTCAAAATATCTATGGTCTTCAAGAGAGAAGAGTTCCTCTCTTTTTCAAATTGAATTCATACACAAGTATGTCAATATCCTCCAATTTCAAGACATATGTGGGCGTACGATTTATATTTGTGCCCTTTCTTTTTCTCTTTTTTTCCAATTTTTTTTAAACTTCTATCTTCATTTTCTTTAATGAGATTGATAACTCTTGGCAACTCGGAATGGATAGCCCAGTGGATCTTCATATTCTAAAATTAATATCATGCAACCCTCCTTAACATGTTGCATAGAATCCTCGTGAAGGTCTTCCATGGCTTCATGTTGTACACATGATCTTATAGAACCAACATATATTTCTCTTTCCTCTACTGTGGAGAATTAATAATACATTGAGACTGTTGTTGTTCAACATTGTGTGTTTTCTTGACATTCATTTGGCATATTTTATGGAAAAAAAATGGAGTCTTCAAAAGCGTATCCTCATTTATTGATCTTGAAATCATATCACTTTGCTTATTGAAAAAATACTCCCCCCCAAACTGAGATCAACAATATCAAAGTGCTCATATACATCTCTAATACATATTTTTAATTTCCTCAGGGCATTCGAGAATAATTTATATCTCTCTTATGCCTTCGTTCATTATGGAGTTCAAGTACAGTACAGTAATAACAATACCTTTGATGTAAATATTGGATGCTCTGTAGCAGATTGAATACTTCGTGTCCCATATAAGTGTTATCCCATCAATTTTATTGATACAAAATTGATGCTAGAAGCTAATGTCATTAATTTTTTTCATTGTATTTCCCCTCACCATGTTATCCCGAATAAACCTTCGCTTGCAATACTTTCTTCCAACACATGAAAAATTGGCTGCTGGAATGTATGATTTCTTAATACATCCAATTAATGATGGAAGACTCCCAACACCTTTCCTCCTCAGTATGTTACTAAAAAAATGACTAAAAATTTGATAAATATTGTCATGAGTATTCCCAAAAATAAGGAAACCAACCTTTATCTTTTTAAATATTCCCAATTCAACAAGCACGTTAAGATACCCAAAAAGAACTTGATTTTTTATTTTCACGGCTTGTGTTATCTAATTGTACATATAGAACTTCGTGAAGAATACTAGACCAATGAGTAACCACATCATGGATTATAGTTATGGTCATACTTGCACCATTATGAATATTTGGAGTTGTGATGTAAACCCTTGGCAACATATTCTCATTAAATACCATACAACCAACCAAGTGAAACTGAATGAAATTTTCCTCTTGTAATGTTTGTGGTGTGCGGAAAAAATGTGACAAAAGTGTTTTTCTTTGGTCCATATCATTAATTATCAAACCCAAATATTTATTTGGATTATCATAACACTTCTTTCTATGGTTATATAATTGTTGTATTTCACCTATTTGATGATTGTGATGCTTTTTGAAGTGCTTTGACAATGTAATTTTCACATAAAATAGAACAAATAGAAATAATCTCTTTATTAAATAAAAATTTAGAGGTTGGTCGCATGCTTAGAATTTGATTGATTTCTTCTTCGGGTTAAAGGATGAGGGAGTCTTTGTTTTCTTTGGATTGAACAACAATTCTTTTATTTCTCTTGTGAAGACTGATCATGAGGGAATGAATGTCTTCTTTAGCCTCAAACAATAGAGCACATGAATTATCATTTGTCCCCACGGAGAGATGTTGTGGATCTTCTTTTCATTTTCCTGATTGCTTTCATTTTCAACTAACTTCTCTTGGTTATCATGATAGTTAACTTGAGAATGAAATTCATGAATTTCTTCTAAGATATCCTCCAGATGCTAATTTCCTAAATCTTCATCAATATTTACAAGGTGTTGTGTGAAATCCTCAAATTTATCACAACAATTTTCAGCTAATGATAAAGATGGAGAATATTCTTGATAATGCTCATAAAACACCTTGTGGAAATATTTTAAAGGAAAAAAAACTAGCAAGGTTCAAAACTTCATACCATTCCCTCGATTTCCCTTCTAATGTTTCCATGAACATCTTCATGAGGAAATCCTAATGTCATTTGACCTTCAAATTCCATGAGTGTATATGAAATTTAATGAGATGTAACGAAGCATCATCAACATTCTCATCTTGAAAAAATAGGAAGATTTCTTTGCCAATTTACCCGAGGCATTTTTGTGTGGGAATCGAGGAATGTGATCTCTGTTCAATGGAGCATACCGGTGTTGTATTATCTGATTCATCTTGTCAATCAATCGAGAGAATGGAGTCACGCGTATATTCACAACCAATCTAGATTATTCTGCAGTGGAGCCTTTAGGTCAACTAAAAACTGTGGAGTCTCTAGGTGCATGATTTCAACCTTCTTTTGACTAGTTGTTTTGTCCACCATCGGCAACCAGATACCAATCTTCGAAAATACTTGAATCATACAATTTTTGATTGGTTTTTTGAGTTCTTATGAAATGATAAGCTTTTCAATAGCTCTCCCCAGTATGGTCGCCATTATGTTAGCACTCTATATTTTAGGATATTGAGCAAGACTAAACTATAAAGCACAACATCAAACCACTTTGGAGTCCAAGACCTAGCCTACCTAAACTCGAGAGAGGGCTCTCTCTCTTTTTATGATTTAACTTGATGATTATAAGTGCTTTCGATATTAAGATAGTTATAATGATGGGGGTTATTTGTTTGATGAATTGGGTGGTTGGATAGATGAGTTGTGAAAACTAATCACATTGGGTTATGGAGTCATAAAAGGCTGAATTGTGCATTAAATTTTCGAGGTAATTCACGGAGATGGTACTGGATCTTACTAGTAGTGTGAAATGGGAAAGGAGGAGGAGATTAAGGTTCAACTTAAATGCGAGTAGCAACCGTCTCTGCGAATTCGCATTCGGAGTCTCAGAGGAAAACATTAATATAACAAACACATACGGAATTAAGGTGATCCCTTACCAAATCTTAATCTAAATTTTATGTTTTGAAATCAGATAAATTGATGCACAACTTGAAAAGAGAGGAAAAGAACATTAACACGGAGGAAAAAAATAACCATTAAAATAGCTCAAGAATCCTGTGAACGGTCTCTTATTATTGATGCCCACCTCAAATAGTTACAGTGCTCCAATAGTTCTTACAATGCAAGTATCAGCATGGTCAAATTTTCCAACCCTTCAAACTAGAAGTTCAAGCAGTATTAAACTAACAAATTAATTTGGTTGCCCTTTCTTACTCGACAACCTTTCATTGATTACACTTTTACAGAAAAATGGACAAGTGTAGCCATGCAAGGCCTGATTAGAGATCTTTGACAATAACACCAAATTTGAAATTAGTTTTGGGCAACTCTTCGTAGATCCAAACGCTTCAATGGCTCCTTGGAAGATCGAACGATGAAAAAGCTTTGGAGGTGGTCGTGATGGTTTCGAAGAGGCAACCAATGGACGATATCGATATAGGCTCTGTTTTGCAAAAAACTATTGTTTTGTAATTAATCTAGTGTAGTGCTGGCCACTTCTCATTGATTGGTGTCGATGTTGGTGTGTTCTATTGCCTTTTCACTTCTACACAAAAGTTATGCATGAACTTCCTTTGCCTGAATCGACCTCCCGTGTTAGAATGACTTGTTGGGGCTTATTTCCAACATAAGTCCTTTAAGCCATCATAACATAGAATGTTTGGTTAAAACGCCTTTTGTTGTGCTCCTTGACCTTATTCCCGTGTTTCAACCCCTTTTCAAATAAACAATGCAAAACTCATTTTCCCGGACACGAAAAATGTTTAAATTGTAGATCTTAAGCCACGTCGCATATGCGCATTCCGCATTTTTACAATTTAAGTTGTGAAGAATGTAATCAGTGGTGCGATGCAAAGTGGGAGATGATGTGGAGGGAAAAGTGGGACTAGACTATAGCCCGCAGATCCCATATTTTTAAATTTAGACGTAAATGGTGTAGGTAAACACTAAATCCTACGAAGTGAAAAGTGCATGTAGAAAGGATGTGATGTGGAGGAGAGGTGGGGCCCGACTACCACCCACAGATTGCAAGTCTTAACTTTTAGTAGCAAAGGTAAACTATAAGGTATGCGAAGTGCGAAGTGCGGGAGGGCGGATCGACATGGAGGAAGGTGGGACTTGGTAACAACTCGCGGATCGCAACTCTTAACACTAAACAATAAAGGTAAACTTTAACGGATGCGAGAAGTGTGATGTGTGCCGATTGGATGATGACATGGCAAGATGGGGCCCATTGCATCGAAAAAGTTATAAAGCAGCGAATTTTTCAATGGTAAGGTATGTTTATGATGTTTTATATGATATGTCAATGTATTTCAATTTATTTCAAATGGTTGTGGAGTAGGGGTTGGAGCTGCTATGGTGGGGCCCGACCACATCGCAATTCAAAATAAATACCTTACAGGCACTTAAATGATAAGTTGCAATGTTTATGAAATGTGATGGATGGCAGGGGGAAGGGGTGACCTATCAGGGGGACTGGCCCACCTAAATCGCAATTGGGGAGATGGGAAAGGGGAAGGTAAAATAATGATATGGCGGTGAAAAAGGTATAGTAGAGAAATGAAGCGGAAAGCTGGAAAAGGTAAGGTTTTGGTAACTTTCAAGGGAAATGAAGTGAAAAAGGAAGTGTGGCAAGTGGTTGGGTCCCACTCCATCGCATATCGCATGTGGAAGGTTATATTATGAACTTAAAACCCAAGGTTCGTTTTCGGAGGGTTCCTAAGGTGGTAAGCGGTAATAGAGAAGGGGATGTGAAATTGTGGAACAATGACACATAGCGAGGGATGGTGGTAAGGGATACGACTAATTTTTGGACCTCCAACAAATGGTTAAAGTTCGAAAAGTCTGCGAGGAGTGTGAAATGAAACAAGGACCATCGGATGAGGAGTGGGTGAGTGGAGGTGGAAGAAAGGTGGACGACGATGACATTTTTTTTGTAGAGAGACTCATTCATAACTTGCCCACATTCACGACTTGACCCAGCTTAGGGTGCATGACTCTCCCCTTGATATTTTTTCTCGCCTTAATCGCTTCTCTGCTTCCTTTGTCTTTTCTAATGTTCTAATGTTTCTCCTTTCCTCTTTGCTGCTTTCTTTGATTCTTTCTTTGGAAAGGATTTTTAATGTTTACACCCATGTAAAGTATGAAAAATTTGCAAAGAGAGAATAACCAATCACCTAGTGATACTATAAATTACAGGGTTCTAACAAATGGAAAATAGAGGGAAAATGAAGGCAAGTGAAGAAAATTGAGACATCATTGATAAAAAAACATCGGATAAATAGTTCACAACTTTTCTTAGTTTATTTTTTTGGCTTTCTTACACTCTAGAGCACTTAGATAATTTTTGGAGCACTTTAGCATTCACTTGGATTTGGAGATAAAACACAATGGAAAACGAAGGGAGATGAAATGAAATTAACGGGAAAGAAAAGGAAGGTTAGGTCAATAAATTATGCATATGAGTAATTTGCGGGTAACATGTTGCATGTGTGATTTCCTATCTAAGGTGCTGCTGTAGGCCTCAAACTTTATCATCATCGTCGGGGACTTTCTCCTCTATGGGGCAAGCATGCGCCCTGCACGACTTTAGCTACGAGAGTCGCCATAGGATGCACGGGTTTGGGGACAAGTATGCAGAGAATGGGGGAATCCGAATCCCTTCTGTGTCATGGACGCGTGTCCAATTTCCATCAAATTCCATAACCTATACATTTGAATCATCGTCTTCATCCTCACGAGCTAGCGAGGGGATCGGTATCATGAGGCAAGGTGTGTGTACTGGTGCATGATGGTAGACTTCCACGGGTCGTGTCTACCCTCCCTTTTCACAAAGTCGCACGGTGATTCTTCCTCCTACTTAGGATCAAGTCTCTATCTCACAAAATTGTCGGAGGAGGATCCTTCAACAAACTCCAAACAATTGTCCTCTATACGGTGATAACGTCCGAGGAGAGCCCCTCTCGTTAGCCTTGAATGGTTCTCTAGTGAAATGCGGGAGCCATTGCATGATGAGGCAAGGGAAAGGCTTCAAGGGGAGGGTGCGCAACGAGGGGGGAAAAAATAAAGTTGAAGATAGGGTGGAATGGAAGGGCTAGAGAAGAGATGCGCAAAGCGCGAGTGATAGCAACCCTAGAGGGGACGACACATCACAACGCGAGTAAATGGTTGCGTGGCGGTATGGAGTCGAGGGAGTGAAAAAACAGAAACAAAAGGAAAGACAGACGTAAATTACAGTGAGTTTCTCAGGGCTGAGGGCTCATCCTTTTATTGGCCCTCATGCACATGCGAGGGGATGGCCATGAGTGATCCTTGCTCGCAGCTGCGAGCCATAACCAATCTCCTGAGCAGGCTTGAAGGAAAGGTGATGGTTGATAGAAAGTCCAATCATGCTAATCAATAATGGTGATTCTTGCAGGGGGATAACTCGGAGAGGGTAACACATCGTACTCAACACCCCATCATCAAGCCTTCTCCCATTAGTCTCATGCGGATGGCTAACGGTTTGAGGATGCAGTAACAAGTGAGGCACTACATAGAAGATCTTTGTCCTCGGGTGTGTGGGATAGATGATTCTCATTCGTGCCAATCGTGTCACCCACATCTGAGGGCGAGAAGATCCTTTGGAATGACGAGTGTGACATTCATGTCTTAAGGATTCCTCCTCAAGCCGAGTGAGGTTGGATTGATATAGCTCACAATGGCCTTCCACCCCTTCGTTAGCAAGGAGATCTACAAGCTGATTTTTCTTTCCTTTGCACATAGCAGAAAGTGATAGCTCTGTGATTGTGTAACAGTTGTTCCAGAAATTTGAGCCTATGGGAAGCCTCCGATTGGTGGATACCTTTTAGTACATCATTCCATGGAGGATTCTTGTGGTTTCTGTATTTTTGACTTGCGAGTCTCCATTCATTTATAGGGGGGATAAATGAAACTCAATTGCAATTTAGATTCCCTGTATAAGCCCCTCCCGACTCTGTAGAATTATTGTTATCCCATCCCATATTACCGTGGTAAATGCGAGAGGCTCGCATTGAGAATTCCTAATAATTCCTCCAAATCCTTGCATTTACAGGGATTTTTTTGGATGCACCATCAAATTTTCATTTGAAGAAGCCATTTTGGGGGTTGTATTATTTAGGGGACAAGGGTTTTGCCTACACTTCTAGGATTGATATCCGGGGTGGTTTTTATGTCGATTTGCCAATTATTCCATATTTGGCGCTCCGATGTAGAGGTGGGAAGATCCTCCCGACTCCATGCATTTAAGGCCAGCCTTTCGGAGAGGGTTGTCGTGAATCCAGATCACGAGCTTCTTTTGATGCGGATCCTTTATTTTTGAAGATACTGCGGTTCCATTCCTTCCATATATTCCAAATAAGGATACCTAAAATTATCTGCCAGAGCCTATTCAGGAGAGTGTTGGTGTAAGGATTATCCATCGAGCTATTGATGGTATTGATGATGTTACCCATTGCTCAGTTGAAATTCCGACATAAGGCTACACTTATGTCCCATAAGTGACTAGCCGTAGGACATTGGTACATCAGGTGATCGATGATTTCCAAATTTTCCTGACATAGGGGACACCCAGAGGGTCCTAAAAACCCCCTCTTCAAAAGATTCTCCCATGTGAGGATGGGTCATTTGTCGAGAAACCATAGGAATGTGCCTACTTTGGGGTAGAGATTAGTCGTCCATATATTTTTCTAGATGTGCTTTGTTGGGCCTAGGTTCTGCTGATGGAGGATGCTATAAGCTTCCTTGGTGGAATAGTCTCCACTCGACATATGCCCCCAGCGAAGGATGTCAGGTCTTGGCCGAAATTTTATTTTTATTTTTGTTCTGAGTTCCTCCCAAATGCCTATATGGCACTCGTTGTTCTAGTTGTATTTCCATCTGTTTGTGTGTAGCCATTTCCAATAACCTTGGGCTGTGTCGTCCATCCTGAAATCTTGTACATTATTTCTTTGAATACCTTGGAGAACGACACTCTATATAGGTTCGGGGAATATGGAGGATAGGCTTGGAAACTACTGCTAGGATTTCTCCCAGAATCTTTCTTGAGTGCCACTTTGCAGCTCCTAGAAGTTGTGGCTCACGTATCATATATTTTTTGGTTATTTCGTCGCTTTCAGATTTGGGATCCCCCCTAACTCTAGGTTGAGCCGGATGAGTTCCTCTTTAGGGCCATGAGTGGGAATACTTGGCTTTCCATAGATTATCCCATGGAGTGTTGCGAGTTGGAGACCCATTTCCACGATATACTAGCGCCCATTATGTTCTTTTTGTGCTCGGGGTCATGCGGTCTTGACCCCACGACTTTTAGGAGTGCAGACATCCTTCCAGACTAAGGCCCACTTGATTTTCTCTTTTTTTTTGCCCCATAGGAAATACCTTTGCAGATTGTGTATGGCCTTTAGGAACCATTTGGGGGCTAGTAGGACCAAGAAGAGGTAAGTGGGGAGTGATTGCAGAACATATTTGATGAGAACCAAGCGGCTTGCATTGTTGAGGGTGCGATGGGTCCAATTGGATAACTTTGGTTTCCATTTTTGTCCAATAGGGCTTGCCAAGAGGAATGATTGATGGTGGAGTCAATAAGAGGGGCTCCTAGGTGTTTAGAGGGGAAAAGAAGCGATGGATAAGCCTAAGATATGGGAAATGTTGTCTTTCGAGAGAGAGGGGGGAGTATGGAAGAAAAAATATATGTGATTTATCGGGGGTATGACCTCTGTCGTTTGGAGGCTTTAGAGAAGGAATCAAGAAGAGATTTGAGAGTAAGGGATTCTCGGACCGAGGGGTAATCCATAATCATATTGTCATCCACAAATTGTTAATGGGAAGAGGGGGGCATGTTGTGGAGAGGTAAACCATGTAGGGCACACTGATCTGGATGGAAATTTTGAGAAGGCGACCCGGTCCTTCGGCCATAATAATGAAGATGAAGGGAGAAAGAGGGTCCCCTTGTCTAAGTCCTCTTGAGGGGTTGAAGGTTGTGGAGGGAATACCTTTGACGAATATGGAAAGAAAGGAGGAGGCGATGAAACTTATGATCCAACGTACCCAAGTGTTGCTAAAGCCAAATAGTATGAGTAATTTTTTGATGTAGTCCCAAGCCAAGTTTGTCAAAAGCCTTGGAGATATCAATTTTGAGAAGCATGCCAAGTTTTTTGGAGCTTTTGAGAATGTGAATGAGTCGATGGGTTAAGATAATGTCGTCAAGGATTTTTTCTCGCCTTCAACATAACCTGTTTGCTCCAAGAGATGATTATGGGAAGGATTTGGTTCGGTCTAATAGCGATAAATTTGGAGATGATTTTTGTAAATGACATTGCGAGAGAGTTATGGGTCCGTACTTACTTGGTGAAGCTGCATTGTCTTCTTTTGGAATCAAAGTGATGAAGGTGGAATTTAGCGCCCGGAAGAAGCCGATGAGTGGTGTGCGATTCCTCCACAACATACCAAACTTTTTCTCGGATGGTGTCCCAGAATAAGTGGAAGAATTTGGTGGTAAATCCATCAGGACCTGGAGCTTTCCCTACTTTTAGCTGGAAGAGTGCTTGTTCCACCTTAATGAAGGTAGTGGGAGTGAGTAGCACTTGGTCGTGTTCATCCATTATCGGGTTTCGAATGTGGCCGGGTGATTTTTCCAATCGCCTCATGCCACTGATGATTTGGTTCTTCTAGAATGTTCCTGAAGTGGTTGTGTAGCTCCTCAATAATTTCCTCTTGTGTTTCTAGCTAGTCTCCTATTTGGTTTTTAAGGACAGTGATTATGTTATGCATCCTGTGCTGAATGATGGATTAATGGAATAATTTAGTGTTTCATTCTCCCTCTTTAAGCCAGCATATTCTTGTTTTTTTGTCTCCATAGGATTTCTTCCTGTCTCCTTTCTTCTATCCGAGTAGTTAAGGTATTCTCCTCGACTTTCGCGACTCAGTCGAGCGTCCTTTTTAGATAATTGTTTGTTGCAATTTGTTCATTTCTTTCTCCATCTATTTTTTGTTCTGTGAATATATTTCCAAAGGTTGATTTGTTCCGGACCTTTAGTTTGCCTTTGAGAATTTTCGGTTTTAGTATGGAATTGGATCATCTTAGTGCCTTGTGGGGGAACTAGGGAGATCCACCATTTGGAGACTCTTACGGTCCCGTGATTCGACCGATTGGGAAGCCAAATGACGGTGTAACATCAAACCAAGCTTTGCAGCCCCAAGGACCTAGCCTTGCTCGGACTCGGGAGAGGACTCTCTCCATATGTGTAAAGGATATCTGTGTGTTTGCTTATTATGTTCTAATTTTAGGCTAGTTATGAAGTAAGTTTTTTTGGTTTTTTAAGTTGTGAGGGAAGAAACTGATCAAAGATATAAAATAGATAAAAAGATGTTAGATTAACTGGGCTATGGGGTCAAAAGGTCAATAAAGCTATTAGATGACGATACAAGGCTGTTGAAGGGCCGATTTGATTCAAGGTAGAAAGGATCTTAGGGAAAAATGGAGTAAATGGACATCAAGTTTGTGAACAACAAAGAGTTTCAAGCATAACTAGTTTAATAGATAACATAAACATGGTAGGGAAAACCATTAATCATGAAAAATGTAACTACAAGCTAATCAATACATAGAAATAAACATTCAAGCCATGCATAGAAGTATAAGACCCTCTAACTTTGGGAAATGGCTATCAGAATTTGGGGAAAACACTTAAGGAAGACAAACAACTCAAAACACTATGCCAGAACGCCTAAACACAGTACTTCAAGTTATTGGGCACTTTGAATAACAAGATTTTCATAGTTTTAGGCAAAGGGCTAGACCGAAACTAGGCCTCCTTGGTTCAAACAAAATGATAATCTAATCAGTCAAAGAGAAATTTCATGGATGGAACTATAGCTAGCCATAGATAAGCAGGGCGTACCGTAAGTCCTTGGCATGTATAGAACTATGAATGAAACAAGCAACAATATCCTCAAGTTGTTAAAGAGCAGTTAAGAATTCTTTAATGCAACTAAGGAAGAAGAAAACATGAAGGCTATGAAGATTCAGGAAATTTGAGGTGCCTCCATGGGCATATCTCAAATTTTTTCCCTACTGATCTATAGCAAGCAAGAAACATGTATCATGAATGAAAACTGGAAGACAACAACAAAGAAAGAGACACTATACCATTCTACCAAGTCATGGAATCCATCAACAATCCTTCATCATTCATCCAAGAACATCCAAGAGGCAATCCAAAAGCATAACACAAGTATTTTCTTCCAAAGCTCATATGACCATATATTGCT
Source organism: Pinus albicaulis (assembly GCA_034641835.2). Classification (NCBI taxonomy): domain Eukaryota; kingdom Viridiplantae; phylum Streptophyta; class Pinopsida; order Pinales; family Pinaceae; genus Pinus; species Pinus albicaulis. The sequence goes on along the minus strand of CM076579.1, from coordinate 1,073,237,688 downwards.
TCTCTTCTCAATTTCAGCCTTGTTTACAATGAGAGCCTTTGGAATATATAGGCTCAAGTGAGGAAAACCTCATGGTTCAACTTGCATCCTCATTGGCCTAATCAAAATATCTAAACTTGTCCTTGAGGCTTTGCAAAGCCCAAGGCACAAAATATCTCATAAAATATCTAGAAAATGCTAAAAAAGGGAATTTAATTGACTTTACATAATTTTTCATGTGCAAAAATAGCTAAACGCACATTTGGAAAAAGCAGATTTTAGAGGTTCAAAAATTACAAAAATACTTCAAATTTTCATCAGCAAAAGGTCCCCTAGTGACTTGCCGGAAACATTTGGCAGCCTTCCCGGTGTCGAAACGAGGCTCATGATAGCTCGTTGGAAAGCTCTGAGTGTCTACTCTCCGGCACAACTAAAATTTCCCCAATCTGATGCACATAAGTCCTCCAAATCTGCACATGTGTGTAAAAAGCCAGAAAATTACAGTCTGCTGATAGACCGGGCAGAGTGTGCAAAAAGAGAGCCTTTTTCGCCGTTTTGAGGGGGAAAATGATCTCCAAATGTTCTGAAAATCACTGAGGGCATGCTCATGAAATTATGGCATCCAATGCTACCATTCTCCTCCTTTGATGAATCCTCAAAATAAAATGGCGAATTTATGAGTTTTTGATCAAAAACTCAAAAATGCCAAAAAACCAAAAGTTGTCAAAATGGGCCAAAAATTGGTATGCATGACCCTCAAGGGTCCTTGGCAACATGCTCAGAAACTGAGGCCAAAATGACAAATGCTGATGTGCCTTTCCTCTCTTTCCATGCTGGGCGCTTCCCCTTTGCTTCCTTCAGTTTCTCTTGAGTGGCCTTTAGCTTACGCCGAGCAAACTGACTTAGCTTTTGATAGTGTTGTGTCATCTTCCTTTGCAGCTCCAAGTCTCTGTTTGCCTTCTCAAGCTTCATCTCCAAATTTTTATTGGCTCTTTCTAGCCATGCCTCCTTATTGCTTTCAATTTCTTGCTCAAGTAGTGCAGTGAGGGGAGTGGATTGAAGATGGGCTTGTTCTTCTTCCTTTTGCTTTACCAGGGCTGTTTTAAGCCCTATGGTTCTAGGCCTCTTCCGCCTAGGCTGGTCTTCTTCTTCACCCTCATCAAAATAATATACAAGCTCCTCTATTCTTGCTTGTGCTTTGGCAGCCTCATTCTTGTATTTAATTGCCCGTGTTTCATAAACTGCCATATGGACACTCATTTGTCTATTTTGGATCTCCAAGAAATGATTGAAGTTCTTTGCCCAATGAAGGTCCTTCTCCAATGCTTCAATTTGGCCCTCTCGATGGATTAGAAGGTTTTCCAGAATGCAGGCTTCATTATCGTTGTCATCACTTTGGATTGGGATGATAGCCAATGCACCTCCATGTTCTTGACTTTCTCCTATCTTGCCCTTCCCTTTGCCCTTGAAGGCTAATGTTGCACTCTTCCTTATTGGCATGCTAGTGAGAGGTTTCTTGGGCGATCTTCTTTTACTCCGGATATCTCCTGTTACTTTTGGAGTAACCACCTTGAGCATTTGCTTCTTTGCTGTCTTGGGCTTAGTCTTCTCGGGAGATGAAGGCATGATGGCTTTACCCTTGTCACTTTGTTTGTCACCTTCCGCAAAAAGCTTTTCCTCTTGAAACTGTTGTGCAACTTGAAGAGGTTGTAATGTATCATGAGAGGACTGATGTATGTTATATGGAGGCTGCTGCTGCTCACCTTCATCATGCTGCTCAAACTGATGTCCCTGTTCATCACTGTCAAGCTGCTGTTCTACCTCAATCCCTTGTTCAATTTGTGGTTCAACCTGTTGCCCCTGACCATCAAAATCAAGCTGCTGCTGTGATTCAACTCCATGCTCACTTAGTGGCTCAAGTTGCTGCTCACCTCCATCACTATCAAGCTGCTGTCCTTCATCTTTTTCTACCTGTTCATGCCTGTCCTCCTCTTTTTCTACCTGTTCATGCTCCTCCTCTTCTTGCTGTCCTGACTGTCCTGTGGTGATCCTGAGCCTTCTAGGAGTAGTCCTGCTGGATAAAGGTAAAGGGCGATGAATAGGCGGGGTGGGAGATATATGGACCGGAGGAACAGTGGAGAAATCCGGTTGACTGATAAAAACATCCCAAGAAACCCCTTTCTTCTCCAGCTGATGAAGAATGATGATTTTGATCAGAGAATGATGGAAGAGAGAAGATAGTTGCTGAGATGGAGGCTTCTTCTGGACTAAGGATGCCATCTTCTCGATGCTCTCGCACAGAAAGTAAGGGAGATTGAGCTGCTTAGTTCTAGTGAAATGCATCAATAGTCGGACATGGTAGGCATAAACTCGAGTAAATCTCCCTTCAAAAGTAAAATACTTCATTATGATCTTCATAAGAGGAGCATAGCTAGCAAGAAGATGAGAGAAAGGAAAAATAGCAGTGCATGTTTCTCTGTTCTCGGGCTTGAAGAAAGGCTTGTAATCATCCAAGTCTAGATAGGTCTGCTTGAACCATTTCTCACCAAGATATGGGATTTTGGTGGCTTTAGATACCGACCTAGGGGAAAACTTGAAATCAAGGCCTGCTACTTGGAAATGTTTGCTTTGGAACCTCAAGGCGCATAGGTGTGTCAAGGGCGAGAAACTTTTGACCTCCTGTACTCTCTGGCAGAAATCCAAACAACGTACCTCATGAAAATTTAAGAGGATGGATGGATGTGCATTGACCTCCTCAGTAGAAATTGGCTCATATCTCTTGTGTAAACCACTTCTGTTGTCTTGCCTAGGCGGCATTTTGGGCTAAATATGTTCTTGAAGCACCAGACTGCCTCACTGTCTTTAAAATGCCTTCTTTAAGCTAAAACTATGTCCACCCATTGTTTTGATAAGGAAACAATGTCATTGGATGTTTGTGCACAATATCCATCTCAATACAAAACATCTGCTCCTTTAAAATGTAGCTTTCTCAACCTTTGATATGTATTTCAGCCAACAGACCTTTAAGAAGAAAAAACACAGTGAAAAAAGAAGATAGGCTGTCAATTGAATCTGCTGTGTATAGTGACCAAGTCACTCTGCTCTGTGATTTTCGGAGGTTAACAACCTATTTTTGTATCTTTGACCAAAGTAAACTTCCCAACTTCACAATCCTGCCCTTGTTATAGTATGCAAATCAACCAACAAAACTCACACCATATACATTCACCTTTAGTGCATACACCCAGTCATTTTCACTGTTTATAGAACAAATGTGACAGATCTTTAAAATGCTTCAAAAGTTTCAACAAAAGGTTGTAGGAGTTTTATCTTTCAAACAATCAAGGCTCCGTTTTCAATATAGAACCCCTGTCCTTCTAGAAAATCGCCCTTTCAACCATCTGAATATCAACTTTGACAAATGAACTTTCAAGAACACAAAGACAGTCAATCAGTACCCACAGCCAACAATGAACTTTTTCTGTGTGTGTGGCGAGAGGTACCTTGCCCTTTGATATTTTGAGGAATAAAACACCCTTGTCTTGAAGAGGAAGGTGAAAACACAGTTTTTAGCTCAAGACTCTTTTCCCTGTAGGTGCTTCACTAGTGTATTCAGCGCTCCAACACATTTTTGAACAATGGATATTTACACAGTAAAAAACACTGTTTACATTGATGGTGACAGAGTTTTAATATGTTTTTGTACTGTGGTATCAAAAATTTGTAGCAGGTCAAATGTCGAGAAGCTCCCTTTTGATCAAAACCTTAAACCCTCACATGCATCTCATCAATATATTTAACAATATAAAATCAGTCAAGCAAAGGGGAAAAAAACAAAACAGTCCAAGTTTTCTTGTGTTTAAAGGATAGAGTTGGCATAGTTTGAAATTCTTATGTGGTGGTAACAAAGGTCTTCCAGTAGTCAAAAACCCACAAGCCTGTTTTGAAATAAAATACCCTATTCTTCTTTAACACAGTCACTTCACATAACTGTTTCAAACTTGATTTCTTTGGCCTTCAAACATTATATAAAAAACGTGAGTTCGAGGGGAAGCTGTGCAAAGTACCTCAAAACATGAAGTAAAACCTTTTTCGTGAGTTGAAATCACCTTGGAGGAAGTTTGAAGGCGTTTTGGAGGCCGGAAATATGCGCGGCACTCTTAGGAGGAAGAACGCCGCGCAGGATTTGTTTGTCAGGTCGGTGTCGGGCGCCCATGACCCGCGGCTACAGGAGCGCCACGCTCGGCTATAGGAGTGTCGCGCACCTTTGTTGCGCAGTGCAAAAACATCACCCAGGAGCGCCGCGCACTTTGCCCGGAGTGCCGTGCGGTGTAAAAACTGTCAAAACCTTGCAAATTGATTTGAAACTTCGTTTTACTGCTTGAATACTGTAGAGGGATGGCTCGATTCTTGCTTGGGGACTTTGAAAATGAAATTTTCCACTTCGATTTCCTCCTTTGAAAACATGAAAACCCAACGGTCACTTTGCACAATGAAATCAAACTCCTTGGTTAGTTTTCGTAAGAGTTTTCAAAGTTTTTTTTCTTTTTTCAATAATGCCTTTGGTGCACTTTTGAAACCTGAATGATATAGCCTGCATTTGAGAGGGGTCTATCCTTTTGAGATGATGTTGGCAGCATGTCTTTCATGCTCTTTAAACCATGTTAATATGTACCAATCTTTTTATAACAAGCAAACCTATTTTGAAAAGGTCAAAACTGTTTTCACTCTTGCATATAGATTTGAAAAGGTGATTTCTGCTAATATTGTCCCTTTAGTGATAATTTAGCACAGAAGCTCCAACTTTGGATAATACCTCAATAACCTATAGAACATCCTCTGCCACTTGTTAACACTTTTGGCGATATTTATGTAAAATCCACTCCGAATCTGTTAAAAAGTATTAAAAACTGCTTTGTCTTTTTGAAAGGAGAGGGCTTATCTTTTTAACTTAGTTTGACAATTTCTGCCTCCAGGTGCTTCATCAATTTTTCTCCAACTGTAGGTGCCAAAAAATTTGCTGCATTTATTCAGACTTTTCCATTTTCTGTTGATCAAGGAGGGCGCTACTTCTAACACACTTTCTCTGCTCAAAACCTACCAATATGGTGTCTCTTGACCTTTAACTAAATGAAGACCTATATTTGTCTCAAGCTTTCCAAAAACTGACAGTATGTCAAAGCACCCCTTTTGCATATTATGAACAATAGTTTCAATTGGAATGCCTCTTGAGGAGATCAAACCAGATTTTATGTGTTAGCTATGATAAGCACATTTGAAAAGGCACCTGTTTATAAATGGAGTTGCTTTCATGTGGAAATGATGACATGCCTGATTTTTCTCTATGTTTATCTAGAAACCATAGACTATACTCCACAATCCAACAGAAACATAAGAGTACACAAAGGTCCTTTTTACTGAAGTGTCTTCTTTCTCAGCACTGATCTGAGCCATTCACACTAGCACCCCTGCAGAGATGTTTTGTTACAATAGCTTTGATCAATGGAGTCTCTTCTTGTTGCGGCATGATGATGATGCCTGAAACTTCAATTGATCTTCTTTCTTAGGACATAAGACCTAAAAACTCTGCTTTCTTGATTTGAACATTTCTGATCTTAGCCCTGTTTTTTATCATCACCTTCCCTTGGAAACCTTTAGTTACTGTTTCACTGATTATTAAAAACAAACATGTCTTACAGTCAGTTTGCAATCCTTTAAGTCAACATCAGCCATCGCCCTCTACTTGTAGATGAAGGAGGCACCTTAACCCTCTGCTTATAGATGAAGGAGATTCTTGGCCATGACAAATTACAAGTCTGTTTGACAGTGATGTCTTTCTTCTACTATGTTATCATGCTGAATGAAGCTGCAAGATCTTGATGAGTAACTCTTTGTCCTGCAATTGCATCTTAGGCTTAGTTCACATTGAGAAGCAGTTGTCTTCTCATGTGGAGCCAAGAAATTTCTTCTGAGACGCTGACATGTTTCCTGCGCTTGTAAAATCCATAAACAGTGTAAAATACCTGATAATCAGCTTGAGACTGTGGTCTATGCATTGCTGAGACTTAGGGGCGTGTAAGTGGCGCGACTTAGAGCTGTGACTAACTTTATTAGTAGAGTGGGAGGGCTGTCATGATTGGTCTATAGCAGATGGAGGTTTTTGGCACTTTGATGGTTGCCAAGGGTAAAATGCCTTAAAGTGCCACTTCCTAACTTGGGGGAGGTTTTTTGAATAGACTTGGGTTGTCCTTTTAGAGCTGACAGGCAGACTTAGTATGGCTAAGGTTAGGTAGGATTTGATAATGGGATTTCAACTTGTCATGGGCAGACTGAAAAGTAAGGAGAGCAAAAAGATTTATGGGTGTTTTTCCCAGCTGGCAAATTTGACAAATTTTAAGATCAGCTGTTGGAAAACTAGGATGTTGAACTAGTCATCACTAACAGGTAAAAAAATACTAATGACTAACAGTGGCTCCATTTGGGGAGGGCAGCTCCTTTTCAGGAGGTGTCCAGAATTTCAGATTTTTGGCTTATGAAGACCAGTGTCTTACCCATTGGCACAAATTTTCACTTTTGCTTGATGCTACTTCTGAAAAGAGACCACATGATCAGCATCAATGATATTTCTATCTACCCCACTATCTTTCCGAACATTTTTTCTTCTGTTTGGCGCATTTGAACTAGCAGCCTTTTGGCAATGCATATTTTTCTTTTGTAAAATTAGCCTATCTATTTCTACCCTTATATCTGCCGGGAGTTCAGATTAAACGGATGAGCTCCTTCATTACTCTACCTAAACTAGATCAACTATCAAGATTAAACTGTTTGACAGGATTTTTTTCTCTAATCTAAGACAAGAAATTTAAAATGAACAAATCAGGGTTAAACTGTCTGATTTGTCATGTATTTGCGGCATGAATGGACAAACTGCACACAAATATTATTTTGAAAAAAAGGAAAACTAGAAAAAACGGGGCTAAGATGTACAATGCATTTTTCATCCCTCGCTTCTCTTTTTGGTTCTGTCTTAGGCATGTGGAACCAGAATCTCTCCCTAATCTACTCTCTGTGATAAGTCAATCTTACACAATTTTGACCATCTTTTTCACTCACTAACTTATCAGCAATTAAATTCAAACATGTTCAGCTATGATTAGGCTAGATAGCTGAACAAGACATTTAAGTACAAGTAGCGGCATTTAGACTTGCGCGCTTTCCGAAGGACTATTGATTTGGAACAGGGGGCCTTTTCCTGTTTTTCAACCACCCTCTTTTCTATCTTTTACTGTTTTTTGACTTTTCTGTTTAACTATTTTTCAAAAAGTGGTATATACAATGAATGAAGTGTTCAAAATTAGAATTGGAGCTCTTGACAAAATAATGCTTTAATGTCCTGCCATTCACAGGACCTCCAAAAATTTCAGTCCCATCAGGTTCTTGCAAGAAGAAAGCATTGTTTCCACTGACTGAGCTGATGATGTAAGGTCCTTTCCATAAATTTTCAAACTTGCCATGTTTACCTTTGTCTTCTCTTCTAGAATCCCATTTTAAAACTTTATCCCCAATCTGAAGATCATTTTCCTTAGTTCTTCTGTCAAAAATCTGTTTTATTTTGTCTTGTGCTAACTGAGCCCTTTGGTAAACTTCTTCTTTGATTTGTTGTAAATGGATAGTCTGATTTACCCTCCTTTGCATGTCATTTTATTCTATTTTAACTTATTGTAACAGCTTCATTACCGAAACCCCTAAAGATGTTGGGAAAATGGCATCTATGCCATAAACTAGTTGGTAAGGAGACATGCCTATGGATTTCTTGGTGGTTAATCTATCATCCCATAAGGCGTGTACTAGTTTCTCATGCCATGCTTTTTTATTTTGTTCAAGAAGTTTTTTGATGATGTTGATTAGGCTTTTGTTAGAGGACTCGACTAAACCATTACCTTGAGGGTAATAGGCTGTGGAATGTCCTAATGAAATGTGATACTTGTGACAGAAGTCAACCATTCTTTTGGAGGAGAAGGCAGCTGCGTTATCTGTAATGATCTTTTTGGGACAGCCAAATCTAGATAGGATATTGGTTTCTAGGAACTTGATGATGACTGAATCGGTGTCATTCCGGGAAGGTATGGCTTCTATCCATTTGTTAAAGTAATCAGTGGCTGTGAGGATCCATTTATGTTGAGCGGATGAGGAAGGGTGAATTTCCTCGATAAAATCTAGACCCCATTGCTGGAAGGGTCCTTCAACTATAATGGGATGTAAGGGAAAAGGTTAAAGCTTTTTCTTGCCATCAAAAATTTGACATTTATGGCATGTCATAACTAGTTTGTGAGTGTCAGGGAATAAGGTAGGCCAATAATAACTGGCTCTAAGGATTTTTTTCGCTGTGGTTTTCCAGTAGAGATGACCCCCACATTCCCCTTCATGCATTTCGTGCATAATTTTCTCTGCATCAAACTCAAGCAAACATTTAAGCAACATACCAGTGGGATTTTTCCAATACAGAAAACCATCTATAATGCAAAACTTTAAAGATTTTTGTTTAAGGAATCTTGCTTTTGTTTTTGATAAGGTCAGAGGAGCATTTAGATAAGTTAATACATAAAGAATATCGACATACCAAGGTGAATCATGGAACATTTGATCAATAGGAGGGAGTGTGCATTCTTCCTGTTCTTCTAAGGCATCAACAAAATTTATATCTAAAGCTTGGAGGTTGGTTTCAACCAATAGCCTTGCAAGTCCTTGTCCTTTAACTAGTTTGGTAGGTCGGATTTCTAAGTCATATTCTAGGATGATAGCGATCCATTTTCCCCTTTTACCATCGGGATCTTGGTTCAGAATGTCCTTGACGACAATATTAGGGACAAAAGCTATGACATGAGAATGCAAGATGTAAACTCGGAAATCTTTCAGTGCTTTTACCAATGCGAATGCCTGTTTTTCCATGATGTTGTATTTCAAGGGAGCATCTCTCAGGGATTTGCTGAAAAAGGCAATGGGTTGCTCTTGCCCAGCTGCATTTTTTTGTAACAATACAACAGCTATTGTGTGTTCTGAAGCAAATGAAAAAATGTAAAAATCTTTGGTGAAGTTAGGGCTTATCAACACTGGTGTTTCAGTTAAAGCCCTTTTAATTAGTTCAAAAGATTTTTTGGCTTCTATAGTCCATTTAACCCTAACCTCTTTTTTCAACATATTTGTGATATCTTTCAGGAGTTCGGCAAGGTTTGGGATGAATCTCCTTAAGAAATTTATCTTTCCGATAAAGGATTGCAACTCCTTTATATTTCTGGGGTGACTTATTTGCAATATACCTTCGATTCTCTGTGGGTCTATTTTAATTCCTTCTTCCGAAATAATGTGACCTAGGAGTTTTCCTTCTTCTAGACCGAAAAGTGTTTTCTTGGGGTTTAGGGATAAACCACATTTTCTACATTTGTTGAAAAATTTTCTTAAGTGTACTAGGTGTTCTTCATCTGATTTAGAATATACCATTATATCGTCAAGATATATGACTATGAAAACACCTATGTCTTCTGAGAAGGCTATGTCCATGGCTCTTTGAAATGTGGCGCCAGCATTCATCAGTCCAAAAGGCATTTTAACGTACATAAAAGTGCCCAAAGGTGTGGTGAAAGTTGTTTTATGTTGATCAGTAGGGTAAACCAACACTTGGTTATAAACAGAAAAACCATCAAGCAATGAGATTCCTTTAGCGCCTACCACCTTCTAAAGTATGTGGTCCATTTTGGGCAGAGGATAGTTGTCTTTTAGACATGCCCTATTTAGGTTTCGGAAATATATACAGAGTCTGATTTCACTAGTCTTTTTCCTGACTGATACTAGATTTGAGACCCATTCAGAGTATCGGAGAGACACTATTATCCTGGCATCATACATCTTTTTGATTTCCTTTTCAACCAACAGTAGTAATACTGGGTTTATCCTTCTTAACTTCTATTTGAAAGGCTTTTGGTTTTCTTTGAGGGGAATTTTATGTTGGATGATGCTTGTGTCGTATGATTTCAAATCTTGGTATCCCCATGCAAACACATCTTTAAATTCTTTAAACAACTCAATGTATTTATGTTTTATATGAGGTGGGAGGGTTTTGGACAGTTTGACCTTTCTAGGTTCCTCCGAGCTTCCTATGTTACATTCTTCTATGCCGACCTCAGTGGATTCCATTTTCGGCGTTTTGGCCACATCGTTAAAATCAAACAATTCCTCTAGAGGTGCAAGCCCTTTGGGTATGGTGTCATTTTAACAATGTAAGACTTCGAGTTCTCTTGGGTCAACATCCTCTCCTATCTCAGTTCCAGATGAAAGGTTTATTAGATTTAGATTTGTTAAAGAAGGCAGATTTAGCTCTCGGTCTTGATTGTGTTTGTATTCCCTTTCTTCTTTTCCTAAGTTTTTTCTTGTTTCTTCAAATTCATTCTTAGATTGTAAGAAATCATCAATTTGATCATCATCTTTGAATATTTGCCAATGATTGATATTATCTGGTACAGTAGGGCGATGTTTAACTTGAATGTCATATTCCTCACTTAGACATGGTGTTTGGCTATTGCTTGCGACAAAGGCAAGCTCATTTGCCAGACTATTTTGAATCCTGGGGATAAAGGTGAGTTCATACTTCTCAAAGGTTTTGAGGATATCTAAAGCTGCATTCCTGTATTCCCTTAGTCTGGGGTTTTTTGCTGAATATTCACCTTTGATTTGCCTCATTATAAGTTCTGAATCTCCTTGGGCTGATACTTTTTTGGCGCCTAAGTCCTTAAGTATGTGCAGACCAATGAGAAGGGCCTCATATTCCGTAATTTTATTAGTATACTGGAATTCTAATCTAAAAGAATGACCTTCATTAGTATTGTGTATCCAAATACCGCCCCCCGAACCAGTTTTGCCACAAGAACCATCAAAGTTTATAATCCAAGGAACTTCCCTTTCATACAAGATACTAAGCTGTTTTTGAAGTTTCTTGGTGCTTTGATCATTGGTTTCTATTTTCAGTAATGGGAAGTGTGTTTCCGATGGTTTGAAAACCTCTTCATTTTCTATTATCTGCTTGTTCACATAACTTTCATTATATAAGATAGAAGAATCTAAATTGCAATGAATGGAATAAATGGGAGTGTTGTTCGGCTTATCCCGGTTACTAACCATGTATTTCATGTGAGTTTCTCGGTATAATCTCCTAGTCTGGTTAAAAACGGGGATGGTAGAAAATGACATATCCATTTGTAGATTACCTTGTATTTTGGCAGCCCATGCCCTTGATAGTAGCATTCCATACTTAGGAGGGATATCGGCTACTACTACGTCCACGACCAGGCTTTTTGCTGGTAGCTATGTTAGAGAAAAACCCATGTTTTTTATCAGACCTAAACATTTGACTTGACTTGAGTCAAAGGAATACATGTTTTTGTAAGGTTGTGTTACTTCTAGTCCCAGGTTTTCCATGACCGCTCTAGGCATTAGGTTATGGGAGGCACCAGAATCTAACATGGCATTATGTAGTATCTTGTCCCGTATGTTCAGACTCACATAGAAAGGGGAAACAGATCCCTCTTGGTATTGACCTTCTATCTTCGGGCCGAATAGGAGCTCAGGTTTGTCATCAGTTAGATTCAAAGTATCTGCCTCGCTTCTTATGTCAAAAACTTTGAAGACTTGAGATCTATACCTATCTATAGTTATTAGTTCAGTAAGGGGTATGGTAATTTTTATTTTGGAGATTTCCCCTTCGAAACTAAAAGGAATTTGTGGTCTGGACATATTTGTTTCAGCTTTCTCGGACCTGACTTTTTCTATGCTCTTAATTTGCTGACTTTGGTTCGGGATTTGGTTTGACACAGCCATCTCGGGGATTTTTTTAGAGGTACTAGGAGTATTTGGGCCAAGACTTGTTTGAATAGCTTTATCTTTGTTTTGGTCAATTTTCTTAGTCATGATTGTGTCGATATCCATAGCCTTTTTAGGGATGGTATCGGAGGTTTTGGTAATGTCAGGACTACCCTTTTTGGAGCGGTCTTGGTTTTTTCTAATTCTAAGGTTATACTGCCCGTGAGCTTCTATAATGGCATTCTGAAAGTCTATGGCGGGATCTTCGAGATCTTCGTAGTTGGTTTCGTCCTGACCCAGAGAGCATAACTCCTTCTCTTCTGCTATGAGGTAAACCTCACTCTCGTTATCAGAACCTATGAGATTCAAATGAATTTCATCAATGGGTTCTGTATCCCTATCATATTCTTCCACATAATTTTAATTAAATGGTGGCCTAATTTGTTGGTCATTTTCCCTTGGTCTGTTTTGAGGCTGTTCCCTCCTAAAATTTTGGTTTCGGTTTCTGTTTGGAGGGTTTGGTTGGTTTTCCTTAACAAGAGCTTTTTCATTTATCCTTTCCCACATTTTGGCCATGGTTTTGACTAAGTCATCTATTCTAGGATCTAGGGAAGGAGATGAAGTGGAGACCTCATCTTTATATGTGACCTTTCTTTCTGATCTAGTCCTAGCCCTTTTTTCTGCTAAGTTGGCATATGCTTTTATGGCTATTTGTTGCATTTCCTCTAAGGTAGGGGGATCCTTGTCTCTCAGATGATATGTCATGTCCGGATCGAAACCCTCGGGGAATTTTTCCAAGGCTAAACCAAGTGGGGGTTTGAAATGAGGTGGGAGGGAGTTATACACACTATTGAACCTAGTGCAGTAAGCCTGGACACTTTCCCCATTTTCCTGTTTTAGGTTGTTATATTCTGACAGGATTTGAATAGGGTTCTTTCGGACTTCCCACATGTTTCTGAAGGTTTGACACAGTTCTGGGATGTTGTGGATGTTGTTTGGAGCTAAGCTCTTAAACCATGTTTTGGGTTCTCTGCCCAGGCTTTGAACGAATATTCTCATTCTGACGGTCTCGTCTTGTACCTCCAGGTATTCAAAAGCATCACTAATCCTACTTATATGCTATTGAGGTGTGGTGGTGTCTTCTCCGGTAAAGTGTGGGATTTTGTCTTGATATTTATTTGGGAGAGGAGCCAAAGGTAGTGGCAACACCAAAGGTGCGTACCAGGCTGCCATGACGGGAGCTAATGGATGATGTACAAGATGAGGACTAGTGGGATGAGTTGAGGTGTTTTGAACAGTGGTGGTTTGGACAGGTGTGGCGGATGAACTTGGACTAGTGATTTGGTTTTGAGCAGATCTGGGATGGTGGGATCCAAAGTGATGGAGAAGCTGAAAGTCGGGGGTGTGGAAGGTGAGGCTTCTCTACTATGACTCTGTGGTTGGTCTAGGGGTTCAAGATCGTCAAAGTTTATCTTACTATGCGACTTGCTTTTGAAAAGAGTTTTTGATGACTCTAATTCAAAAGGTGAATCTGGTAGGATAGTGAGATGTTCAGGTATTGATCTTGTTTTACGGATGGATCTACCAGTAGCTAGATGGTCAGTTTCGGAAGCTTGCCACAGAATCTTCTCTGGGTCATCTACTATGATAGGGGGATTTGGGTCTGGATGGGATCTGGTGTTGATTCTTCGTGAAGCCAGATTTTGGATCTAGATTTTAGAGAGAATGGTGTTGGTGAATGTTTTGGATGAGTGGTATCTCTAAAGTTCTACTAAGGTGAAGGATGGTCAAAATAAAAGGGATGGACTAGTGGAGTCGCCAGGTGGAACTGGGTTGTTTTTGTGAAGATAGCTATGGTCCACCACCGGTAACTAATCTGGAAATGTTTTGGATTTTCTGAGTTTTATGTGCAATCTATGGTTTAAAGTATTCTAAATTTGTTTCAACACTTTGCTAGGGTGGCGATAACAAAAAGAGTTTACTCTAAATGATCTTATTGACTGCTTGCTTGTTTAAGTATCTAAAGGACTAAAAAGTCTTCAAGAGTTTGCTAGACTATTGTGTACTCAGTGTCCTACCATCTCCCGCTATGTTAGTGAGCGATGGGATAGATCAATTGGATGGTAATCTAGAGTTCGATAAAATAGTAAGGCCTACTGGAGGCTAGTGGAGTCGCCAGGTGGAACTTGGTTGTTTTGAGGTATATGTGTATGGTCCACTGCCAATACTGTCAAAAACCAATCTAAAGGAGTGTTTTTAGTGTTTTCTAAGTTTTATGTATTTCTAAGGTTTCGAAGAGTTTCCTATAACTGACTCATCATTTTGCTAGGATGGTGAAGGAGCTATTTTCTACTCTTCGGACAACACTTAAGTTTTCTAAGTTTGAATGAGACTTCGAGAGTTACTAAGGAGTACTTAGATTGTCACTAACTCAGAAGGTCCCACCGTGATCGCCATTATGTTAGGGTCCCGTGATTTGGCTGATTGGCAAGCCAAATGACAGTGTGACATCAAACCAAGCTTTGGAGCCCGAGGACCTAGCCTTCCCGGACTCAGAGAGGGCTCTCTCTATATGCGTAAGGGATATCTGTGTGTTTGTTTATTGTGTTCTGATTTTAGGCTAGTTATCAAGTAAGTTTTTGATTTTTGTTTTTTAAGTTCTGAGGGATGAAACTGATCAAAGATATAAAATAGATAACAAGATGTTAGATTAACTGGGCTATGGGGTCAAAAGGTCAAGAAAGCTATTAGATGACGATACAAGGCTGTTGAAGGGCCGATTTGATTCAAGGTAGAAAGGATCTTTGGGCAAAATGGAGTAAATGGACATCAAATTTGTGAACAACAAAGAGTTTCAAGCATAACTAGTTCAATAGATAACATAAACATGGTAGGGCAAACCATTAATCATGCAAAATGTAACTACAAGCTAATCAGTACATAGAAATAAACATTCAAGCCATGCATAGAAGTATAAGACCCTCTAACTTTGGGAAATGGCTATCAGAATTTGGGGAAAACACTTAAGGAAGACAAACAACTCAAAACACTATGCCGGAACGCCTAAACACAGTACTTCAAGTTATTGGGCACTTTGAATAACAAGATTCACATAGTTTTAGGAAAAGGGCTAGATCGAAACTAGGCCTCCTTGGTTCAAACAAAATGATAATCTAATCAGTCAAAGAGAAATTTCATGGATGGAACTATAGCTAGCCATAGGTAAGCAGGGCGTACCGTAATTCCTTAGCATGTATAGAACTATGAATGAAACAAGCAACAATATTCTCAAGTTGTTAAAGAGCAGTTAAGAATTCTTTAATGCAACTAAGGAAGAAGAAAACATGAAGGCTATGAAGATTCAGGAAATTTGAGGTGCCTCCATGGGCATATCTCAAATTTGTTCTCTACTGATCTATAGCAAGCAAGAAACATGTATTCATGAATGAAAACTAGAAGACAACAACAAAACAAGAGACACTATACCATTCTACCAAGTCATGGAATCCAACAACAATCCTTCTTCATTCATCCAAGAGCATCCAAGAGGCAATCCAAAAGCATAAGACAAGTATTTCTTCCAAAGCTTATATGACCATATATTGCTTCTCTTCTCAAGTTCAGCCTTGTTTACAAATGAGAGCTGGTGGAATAAATAGGCTCAAGTGAGGAAAACCTCATGGTTCAACTTGCATCCTCATTGGCCTAATCAAAATATCTAAACTTGCCCTTGAGGCTTTGCAAATCCCAAGGCACAAAATATCTCATAAAATATCTAAAAAATGCTAAAAAATGGAATTTAATTGACTTTGCATAATTTTTCATGTGCAAAAATAGCTAAACGCACATTTTGAAAAAGCAGATTTTAGAGGTTCAAAAATTACAAAAATATTTCAAATTTTCATCAGCAAAAGGTCCCCTGACTTGCCAGAAACATTTGGCAGCCTTCCCGGTGTCGAAACGAGGCTCATGATAGCTCGTTGGAAAGCTCCGAGTGTCTACTTTCCGGCACAACTAAAATTTCCTCGATATGATGCCTAGGAGTCCTAAAAATCTGCACCTATGTTTAAAAAGCCAAAAAATTACAGTCTAGTGATAGACCAGGCAGAGTGTGCAAAAAGAGAAACTTTTTCGCCATTTTGAGGGGGCAAATGATCTCCAAATGTTCTGAAAATTGCTGAGGGCATGCTCATGAAATTATCGTATCCAATGATACCATTCTCCTCCTTTGATGAATCCTCAAAATGAAATGGCGAATTTATGATTTTTTGATCAAAAACTCAAAAATGCCAAAAAACCAAAAGTTGTCAAAATGGGCCCAAAATTGGTATGCATGACCCTCAAGGGTCCTTGGCAACATGCTCTGAAACTGAAGCCAAAATGTCAAGTGTTGATGTGCCTTTCCTCTCTTTCCGCACCAGGCGCTTCCCCTTTGCTTCCTTCAGTTTCTCTTGAGTGGCCTTTAGCTTGCGCCGGGCAAACTGATTTAGCTTTTGATAGTGTTGTGTCATCTTCCTTTGCAGCTCCAAGTCTCTGTTTGCCTTCTCAAGCTTCATCTCCAAATGTTTATTGGCTCTTTCTAGCCATGCCTCCTTATTTCTTTCAATTTCTTGCTCAAGTAGTGCAGTGAGGGGAGTGGATTGAAGATGGGCTTGTTCTTCTTCCTTTTGCTTTTCCAGGGCTCTTTTAAGCCCTATGGTTCTAGGCCTCTTCTGCCTAGGCTGGTCTTCTTCTTCACCCTCATCAAAATCATCTACAAGCTCCTCTATTCTTGCTTGTGCTTTGGCAGCCTCATTCTTGTATTTATTTGCCCGTGTTTCATAAACTGCCATATGGACACTCATTTGTCTATTTTGGATCTCCAAGAAATGATTGAAGTTCTTTGCCCGATGAAGGTCCTTATCCAATGCTTCAATTTGGCCCTCTCGATGGATTAGAAGGTTTTCCTGAATGCGGGCTTCATTATCGCTGTCATCACTTTGGATTGGGATGATAGCCAATGCACCTCCATGTTCTTGAATTTCTCCTATCTTGCCTTTCCCTTTGCCCTTGAAGCCTAATCTTGCACTCTTCCTTCTTGGCATGCTAGTGAGAGGTTTCTTGGGCAATCTTATTTTACCCCGGATAGCTCCTGTTACTTTTGGAGTAACCACCTTGAGCATTTTCTTCTTTGCTGTCTTGGGCTTAGTCTTCTCGGGAGATGAAGGCATGATGGCTTTGCCCTTGTCACTTTGTTTATCACCTTCTGGAGAAAACCTTTCCTCTTGAAGCTGCTGCGCAACTTGAGGAGGCTGTAATGTATCATGAGAGGACTGCTGTATGTTATAAGGAGGCTGCTACTGCTCACCTTCACCATGCTGCTCAAACTGCTGTCCCTGTTCATCACTATCGAGTTGTTGTTCTACCTCAATCCCTTGTTCAATTTGTGGTTCAACCTGCTGCCCCTGACCATCAAAATCAGGCTGCTGCTGTGCTTCATCACTTTCTTCATGTTTGTCCTCCTCTTTTTCTACCTGTTCATGCCCCTCCTCTTCATGCTGTCCTGACTGTTCTGTAGTGATCCTGAGCCTTCTAGGAGTAGGCCTGCTGGATAAAGGTAAAGGGCGATGAATAGGCGGGGTGGGAGATATATGGACCGGAGGAACAGTGGAGAAATCCGGGTGACTGATAAAAACATCCCAAGAAACCCCTTTCTTCTCCAGCTGATGAAGAATGATGATTTTGATCAGAGAATGATGGAAAAGAGATGCTATTTGCAGAGATGGAGACTTCTTCTGGACTAAGGATGCCATTTTCTCGATGCTCTTGCACAAAAAGTAAGGGAGATTGAGCTGCTTAGTTCTAGTGAAATGTATCAATAGTCAGACATGATAGGCATAAACTTTGGTAAATCTCCCTTCACAAGTAAAATACTTCATTATGATCTTCATAAGAGGAGCATAGCTGGCAAGAAGATGAGAAAAAGGAGAAATAGTAGTATGTTTCTCTCCGTGCTCGTGCTTGATGAAAGGCTTGTAATCATCCAAGCTCCGTATAGGTCGAAGCCAACCATTTCTCACCAAGATAAGGGATCTATGGGATTTTCGTGGCTTTAGATATCGACCTCTGGGAAAACTTGAAATCAAGGCCCTGCTACTTGGAAATGTTTGCTTTGGAACCTCAAGGCGCATGTGTGTGTCAAGGGCGAGAAATCCGACCTCCCGTACTCTCTCGCAACCAAACAACCTACCTCATGAAAATCAAGAGGATGGATGGATGTGCATTGACCTCCTCAGTAGAAATTGGCTCATATCTCTTGTGTAAACCGCTTCTGTTGTCTTGCCTGGGCGGCATTTTGGGCTAAATATGTTCTTGAAGCACCAGACTGCCTCACTGTCTTTAAAATGCCTTCTTTAAGCTAAAACTCTGTCCACCCACTGTTTTGATAAGGAAACAATGTCTTTGGATGTTTGTGCACAATATCCCTCTCAATACAAAACCTCTGCTCCTTTAAAATGTAGTTTTCTCAACCTTTGATATGTATTTCAGCCAGCAGACCTTTAAGAAGAAAAAACACAGTGAAAAAGGAAGATAGGCTGTCAATTGAATCTGCTATGTATAGTGACCAAGTCACTCTGCTCTGTGATTTTCGGAGGTTAACAACCTATTTTTGTATCTTTGACCAAAGTAAACTTCCCAACTTCACAATCCTGCCCTTGTTATAGTATGCAAATCAACCAACAAAAATCACACCATATACAGTCACCTTTAGTGCAGACACCCAGTCATTTTCACTGTTTATAGAACAAATGTGACAGATCTTTAAAATGCTTCAAAATTTTCAACAAAAGGCTGTAGGAGTTTTATCTTTCAAACAATCAAGGCTCCTTTTTCAATATAGAACCTCTGTCCTTCTAGAAAATCACCCTTTCAACCATCTGAATATCAACTTTGACAAATGAACTTTCAAGAACCAAAAGACAGTCAATCAGTACCCACAGCCAACAATGAACTTTTTCTGTGTGTGTGGCGAGAGGTACCTTGCCCTTTGATATTTTGAGGAATAAAACACGCTTTTCTTGAAGAGGAAGGTGAAAACACAGTTTTTAGCTCAAGACCCTTTTCCCTGTAGGTGCTTCACTAGTGTATTCAGCGCTCCAGCACATTTTTGAACAACGGATATTTACACGGTAAAAAACACTGTTTACATTGATGGTGACAGAGTTTTAATATGTTTTTGTACTGTGGTATCAAAAATTTGTAGCAGGTCAAATGTCGAGAAGCTCCCTTTTGATCAAAACCTTAAACCCTCACATGCATCTCATCAATATATTTAACAATATAAACTCAGTCAAGCAAAGGGGCAAAAAACAAAACAGTCCAAGTTTTCTTGTGTTTAAAGGACAGAGTTGGCATAGTTTGAAATGTTTCTGTGGTGGTAACAAAGGTCTTCCAACAGTAAAAAACCCACAAGCCTATTTTGAAATAAAATACCCTATTCTTCTTTAACACAGTCACTTCACATAACTGTTTCAAACCTGATTTCTTTGGCCTCCAAACATTATATAACAAATGTGAATTCGAGGGGAAGCTGTGCAAAGTACCTCAAAACATGAAGTAAAACCTTTTTCGTGAGTTGAAATCACCTTGGAGGAAGTTTGAAGGCGTTTTGGAGGTCGGAAATTTGCGCGGCACTCTTAGGAGGAAGAACCTTGCGCATCTTTGTTGTGCGGTGCAAAAACTTCGCCCGGGAGCGCGCGCACTTTGCGAGTGCAGCGGTGTAAAAGCGTCAAAACCACAGAATTAAGTTTGAAACTTCGTTTTCTTTGGCAGATACGCAGGGATGGCTCGATTCTTGTGGGGATTTTCAAAATGAAATTTGCCACTTCGAATTTCCTCCTTTAGCTTATGAAAACAGCCAGTCCTTTGCCTGATGAAATCAAACTCCTTGGTTAGTTTTCGTAAGGGTTTTCAAAGTTTTTGCCTTTTTCAATAATGCCTTTGGTGCACTTTTGAAACCTGAACGATATAGACTGCATTTGAGAGGGGTCTATCCTTTTGAGATGATGTTGGCAGCATGTCCTTCATGCTCTTAAACCATGTTGATATGTACCAACCTTTTTATAACAAGCAAACCTATTTTGAAAAGGTCAAAACTATTTTCACTCATGCATATATATTTGAAAAGGTGATTTCTGCTAATATTGTCCCTTTGGTGATAACTTAGCACAGAAGCTCCAACTTTGGATAATACCTCAATAACCTATAGACCATCCTCTTCCACTTGTTAACATTTTTGGTGATATTTATGTAAAATCTACTCCGAATCTGTTAAAAATTATTAAAAAACTACTTTGTCTTTTTGAAAGGAGAGGGCTTATCTTTGTAACTTGGTTTGACAATTTCTGCCTCCAGGTGCTTCATCAGTTTTTCTCCAACTGTAGGTGCCAAAAAATTTGCTGCATTTATTTAGACTTTTCCATTTTCTGTTGATCAAGGAGGGCGCTGCTTCTAACACACTTTCTCTGCTAAAAACATACCAATATGGTGTCTCTTGACCTTTAACTAAATGAAGACCTATATTTGTCTCAAGCTTTCCAAAAACTGACAATATGTCAAAGCACCCATTTTGCATATTATGAACAATAGTTTCAATTGTAATGCCTCTTGAGGAGATCAAACTAGATTTTCTGTGTTAGCTATGATAAGCAGATTTGAAAAGGCACTTGTTTATAAATGGAGTTTCTTTCATGTGGAAATGATGACATGCCTGATTTTTCTCTATGTTTATCTAGAAACTATAGACTATATCCCACAACCCAACATAAACATAAGAGTACACAGAGGTCCTTTTTACTGAAGTGTCTTCTTGCTCAGCACTGATTTGAGCCATTCATACTAGCACCCCTGCAGAGATGTTTTGTTACAATAGGTTTGATCAATGGAGTCTCTTCTTGTTGCGCCATGATGATAATGCCTGAAACTTCAATTGATCTTATTTCTTAGGACATAAGACCTAAAAACTCTGCTTTCTCTTGATTTGAACATTTCTGATCTTAGCCCTGTTTTTTATCATCACTTTCCCTTGGAAACCTTTAGTTACTGTTTCACTGTTTATTAAAAACAAACCTGTCTTACAGTCAATTTTCTATCCTTTAAGTCAACATCGGCCATCGCCCTCTACTTGTAGATGAAGGAGGTGCCTTAACCCTCTACTTATAGATGAAGGAGGTTCTTGGCCATGACAAATTTACAAGTCTGTTTGACAGCGTTGTCTTTCTTCTACTGTGTTCTCATGCTAAATGAATCTGCAAGAGTTCGATGAATAACTCTTTGTCCTGCAATTGCATCTTAGGCTCATGTTCACATTGAGAAGCAGTTGTCTTCTCATGTGGAGCCAAGAATTTTCTTCCAAGGAGCTGGCATGTTTCCTGCGCTTGTAAAATCCATAAACAGTGTAAAATACACATTAATCGGCTTGAGAGTGCATGGTCTATGCATTGCTTTGAGACTTAGGGGCGTGTAAGTGGCGTGACTTAGAGTACATGACTAACTTTATTAAGCGAGTGGGGAGGGCTTTCATGATTGTTCTATAGCGGATGGAGGTTTTTGGCCCTTTGATGGTTGCCAAGGTAAAATGCCTTAAAGCGCCCCACTTCCTAACTTGGGGAGGTTTTGGAGAACGGAGACTTAGGTTTTGTCCTTTTAGGCGCCGGAAAACTTAGTATGGCTAAGGTTCGTGGGGATTTGATAATGGGATTTCAACTTGTCATGGGCGGACTGAAAAGTAAGGAGAGAAAAAAGTTTTATGGGTGTTTTTCCCAGCTGGAAAATTTGACAAATTTGACAAATTTTAAGATCAGCTGTTGGAAATCTAGGCTGTTGAACTAGTCATCACCTAACGGGTAAAATACTGATGACTAGCATCACATCATCTCTAAGAAAAAATTATAAGGTTGGCTTGGAGTGGAAGATGAAATCGAGCATCAACAACAAGTTCTCCAACTCTTAATGGATAAAGTGAATTTGGCACAAAATCGAATGAAATAATAAACGAGATCAACAACACAATGAAATAAGTATTGACGTGGGAGATTAGGTATTTTTATGGCTAAACCATACAAAAAAATTTCCTTCAAGCAAGCTAAGAAGGATAATAAATTGTCACTCAAGTATTATGGCTCTACGAGGTGTTGCGAAATATTGGTACCATGTACAAGTTACAGTTTCATGCGTCTTAGCGACTACACAATTTTTTAGGTTTCATGCTTAAATAAGGCTATAGGTGACAAGTTCTCAGTTCAAACTATATTTTCAAAATTCGACGGAAGGAAAGACATATTGGAACCACAAGAAATCAATGAAACAAAGATAGCTAACATGAAATTGATTGATTCAGGACTATATCATTAATTGGAGAGGAACACTTCACCGAAGATTCAACATGGGAGGATGAGTAATTTATATAGAAGCATCTAGAACTACTCAAATGTCAAGGACACCACTTTTTGAAGGAGAGGGCATGACATAGGTTCTACAATACTAGTGTAGCCCCTATATTGTTATCTTTGCACACCATGGCTTAATATTGTTATTGTTGTGAGCGTTACATTATTTTGTTAAGTAGGCCTAATTATATTTTGACCCTTTAGACTCTTATATATACCAACTACGTCTTGTCATTTGAATAATTCGGGAATTATTCATTATGTGATGTAAAAATAGGGCTTTACTCAAGAAACATGTATTATTACATCAACTCGTTGATCTATCTTTTCTATTCTTATGTTTGCATTATTTGATCTGGATACATAACTCATTTTACATATCTTTTCCCAAATGAAATCCCCCAAATTACTTTGAATAAAATTTAGAACTAACCCTATAATTTACTTTGTTGGAAGACACTTTACAGCCAAACCATACTCTTATGATTTGTCATAAAATTAAATTCCCCAAATTATGTTGAAAAATAGGCAACACAATTTTTATGTAATTTGGAAACATGAATCATCCATGTTTAACACAAACACATCATCACAATACAATCACAAAATTAATAGGTGATTTTGGAGACATGAGAGGAGATTAAATAATTCCAATGAGATTTACTTACTATTATCTTTCAAGCAAAAGTAGGCCACAAAAATTCATACTTTCTACCCGCTCTTGGAATGAAGACATCTATTTATATTTACAAAAAAAATATTTATTTAAAAGCAAAGAAAAAAAAATCTACACTATTAACTAGCTAGTATCGGCCATATGAGAGATTAATGATATCCAATTACTTTTAAGTATGATTAGGATTCAATAGAACTCGGTTCTTAAGATGACTTAAGATGATTCTAAGAGTAAAGAGCCTTATTAGTGCACAATTTACAAAACATTATGCATAATTTACAAAAACCGTAAGCCTAATTTTGTATTAAATAGATTTATTTTACAGCCCTTGGAGCAAGGAGTTTTTTCAAAGGTCGAAATAGACATCATGAAAAAATTCTTATTTGTGATTTTCAAAATAGAAAATTTCACTTCTAAGACATAGGGATCTAAGAAGCTCCAAGTTAGGTTGAGCAAAGATAGACCTAAAAAACTTCCCCTCATTCCTATTTTCAAAACAAAAATTTCCTTGTTCAAACATAGATAAAACCCTTGGATATAGATTTTTACAATTTACATCCACAAAACAATTTTAAAAAACACATTTTCATAACACAGATATTACTACAATTCCCAACGGATGGATGGAATGTATTGACAAACATAAAGGAAATTTGTAGCAAGTAGGAAAAAAATATCTATCATAGACAAAACGAAGCCACTACCATGCCCAAATGTCTGTGTTTGTGACTATGAACACCTAACACCTCGTCATAGCTTACCTACGGTAAACGAACTCAATTGCAACATAGACATATGATGGGGTTTTTCTCAAGCAAGTTTGTAAAGGCCATAAAAATTGCATGGCACAAACATGTAAAAAAAAACTTATGCTTTGAAAACCCAATAGAGTGTAGAAATCTCCATGTCCACTACTTAAGCCTTCCTAAAATCTCCCATAGGGTCATGCAAAGAAATATCTGAGCAAATATTTGGTGTGCCATGGGTATGGGGAAACGCTGCGACATGACAATACATCATCAAGCACAACAAACGAAATGATAAATCCCCACAAACCGGGTGACCCAGCGCCCCTCTAGTAGTCAAGCAGTATATTTCCATGTCGACTAGAGAAGGAGGCCGATCAAAGATGGCTGTTGGGAGTAGCTAAGTGCTCACACCTTGGGCCGAAAACACCTTTAACATTTGCCGTACACTCCGGCAAAAACCGAAACAATACCCTAAATTGCACCAAAATAGTGTGCATTAAAGTGCCTTCCACCACAACGGGTGGCACTTCCCATTGGTTAAAAAGTCGTACAACCTACGGCCAAACAATGACATGATTTGTGGTCATGGCAAGGAGGCACACAGCAACTGATGTCCTCCTTATGTAGTGAAGTGAGTATTAATTTGGATTTTTATTGTGTGAGAATGACACAAAGCAACAAAAAATAAATACGTTTGATTTGTGTGCCGATTAAGCGAGGTGTATTGGAACGACATTAATAATTCAACACCCATGCTAGTAAGTGAGGCGTATTGGAACTTGGTGGAGAAGGCTAACAATAAATTCCTTAATGTTAGGGATTTGAATTATTTTCATATCATAACCATAGAAGATATTATGTGATAATCGTGGTCGTATTCTCTTGCCATGAATACAAAATAAGACTTGAACCGATAACTAAGAGAAAAATGATTTAAATATTATTAAATAATAATAAAATTCAATCCATAGTATTATATTATGGAGAAGCTTCCAATTTTGTTGGTCAAAGACAAATATGCGACCAAAAAAGCAAAATATAACGCAATACCTTGCATGAAAAAGTTATAATAAGTTAAGGAGCCAACAATTTATTTTATTATTATTAAAACTATCGTAGATCCATCTAACTGCGGATCATCCCAAATTTCCAGAGGATGAAACCTATTGAGGGTGCAAACCTTTCCTCAAGTTTTACACATAAAAAAATAGTTTCACACCTAGAAGATACTATATAATTACAAATTCATTATCAAAAAGTATGATTAATGATTATCATCTTTTAATAGCTACATCCACCTAAAAACAATTAAATTAGCATAAATTTAAAAGTAATGCTCCTCAAACTCCATGGGCTTTTTTTGAGAGAAAAAAAAAAAAGTGTTTGCATTTATAGTGCTTCGGTACACCATTTTTTGGTCATCTAACCTATTATCATTAGATGACCTAGTGCTATGTAAGACCAATTTTACCTAAGTAGGTGTTTATATGTGATATAACAGCAAAACACTTTTATTAAGTTGTTTATGGTCTAAATAGGAAACCCCAAAAGGAAATAATAAACAAATCTATATTTGTTTATATTTCTCAAAGAATAATTTGTTAGACATCGATTTAATTATTATTCCTGGTCATATTTAACCCAAAACAAGGAAATCAATTAAATAAATCCTTATTTATTTGATTATTTACAAAATAAAGACTTATTTAAATCCTTATTTAAATAATATTCCTAGTTAAATTTGACTAAATCATTTATAAATAATTAAATAAATCATTATTTATTTCATTATATTCCCACCATTTCCTTAAAATAATAAATAAATCATTTTATTTATTTATTATTTATAAATAAATGAATTGACCCAAGTCAAACATCATTTTTTTTCCCTCCAACAAATATAATAAAATATTCCTAAAGGGTGGTTCTAGAATTTGATTAATAATATTTTATTCATGCACCAAGTTCTAGATCGCCCCAATATTTTGTTATAAATAGAAGGGTTTTCCCCATTCATTAGTCACCTTTCATTGCATTAGATACACTCTAGATCTATACTTTTGGTCACATTCTCCATTTTTGCCTTGTAGGCCTCCTTTGAGTTCTATGTTTGTCTAGGTTTTCTACACCAACGGGAGAAAATTTTAGGTCACAATCATGAGGACTTTCAGGTAGGCATTGTGAGGAGAATCGGAAACACCTTTATTGTTTTCTCTCGGTGCCCCCCTTTTAATATAAAATTATTTTTCGTATGTTCTTGTCTTGTCTATTGGATACATGGAGTGACACTTTATTTCCTTGCTTAATGTCTTTTATGCATAGATACGGGTTGTGCGGCTTGTGGATAAGCCTTCCTGATTTAAAGATGTTGGTAGCCATAATCAATGTTAGGGCTATTTGGTATCTTAGTAGAAGTGGTCTTTTACGACGAAAGATTCATACTAACAATTGGCAACTCCACACGGGTTTCAGCACACGCTTGACTGTCGTTTTATATATTCCTGCTGTATCAGGCTATTTGGACTATAGATTTTCTCTTTAGTTTTCTGTTTTTCTATTTTTTATGGTGCTTTTCACCTCTAAAACCCTCAAACATTAAATTTTTAACTTGTGTGTTTTAGCTATTGTGCGGTGACGGTGTATCGGTCGCAGTGAGATGACAACTTTTTCTAAAAATCTACCGCCGAGAGACCCGGATTTTGATCACTTAATACCGCGCTGGGCGGCCCGGAGGGTGCACTTTTACCTTGGCCAAACCTGGACTAAAAACGAGGTCAAAACCTACAGTACCTTTTTTTTCCCCTTTTTTCACCAATTTTTCGGGTTTTATGCCGAAGCTTCTATCGAGGGTTTTCCGGCCTTTGTCTCACTGCTAGTTTAGACTGTTTATGATCCGTTTCACTCAACTAAGTGGGAATCTTGCCCTTAGGGCTTTAGTACCCTCCACTTTTTGTGGTCGAGTTTCGTTGTTTCAAACGTCTAAATTTTCGGAGTTTGACCTTCTTCTTTTCGGATACGATACCTCATTTTCAGATCCCTCTAGATCATCTCTTCTCCCTTTCAAATCACCTCATATAGTTTTGTTTGGGTTTTTATCTCTAGGAGGTCACCTCCTTGTCCCTCCTACCTTTAATTGATTCCCTTTTTTGTAGAAACTAGCCTTGCCTCTTTTACTCTTTGTTGTGTTTTACGCACCTCTTTTCGTGATTTCTCCTTTAAGATCCTGTCCCTCATGACCTTAGATCTGTTGGCCCCTTTTTAGCGTGTTTTGATTGATTTTTTTTTTTTCCCTCTTCTAGACTAGTTTTGAGACACCCGCCTTCTTGGGTTAGATTGATGCATGTTAGGCATTGGTACACATTTGAGTTATTCTTGTTCTCTGAGATTTATTTTCGATTCGCAACTTACACTTTTTCCTTTTACTCTCAAAACGTGCGGGTTTAAAATTAAAATTAACACACGCTATAACCCTAAGTTAAGAAGAGCACGGTTAACACCTCCTGGCAAAGACTTTAAAATTAATCGACAACGCACCTCTGCGCCCTTGTTTCGACATTAACCGCACTTGATTTTTCACCTCCACTGCCCTTGTCGGTTTCTTCTTCTTGTCATTGCGCCTCCAAAGGAATTTATCCCGGATACTTCTTGGCTTTCACCCATAGTTTAGATTGGTTGACTTCCTCCTTCCCGTCGTCATCGAGTAAGTCCTCCCCAAGGTCCACACTCGATAACACAACCCTGATTGTTCGAGTTCTCCCCCTACCCCCAGTTTCTCCCCTGGCTACCTTCACCATGTCTAGTTCGGGGCTTAGCGCTAGCAGCATGCAGATTCTCTTTGTTGGGTTCGTTTCCGGTGGAACCACTACGGGAACTACCTCAGCGTCCCTTTGCTCTACACTATATGGCCGGTCTAAATTCCCCGATTTCAATCGGTTGATCGATGATCCTAGCCATGATTATTAGTTGCTTTAACACTAGCAACCAAGCTCCCCTAAAGCATTCCCAAGTTTGAAAGGCCTTGCTATTGAAGATCCCTCCAACCATATTCGATCTTTCAATATGTGGTGTTCATCAATTCCATTCTTGATGACTCATCCGTCTTAGATTATTTCCAACACCACGCTTATTGGCAAAGCTTCTAAATGGTATGTTAATCGGGCCACCTCTTCCCATGCCACCTTTGCAACCATTGCCCAAGCCTTTTTATCTTATTTCCAACTCCCTCGTCCTGAGCGGTACGGAGACTCTTATCTTTCCATCGATCCTCTTCGACACCTTTTCCGCTCATGTCTAGGAATGGCGAGAAGATGGAGATATGTCGAGCTCCCACCTTTGAGGATTGGGTTTTATATCGTTTAGTTCCTTCGCTCTCTCTTACCTCCCATTGGCAAATATGTCGCACCCCATTTCCCTCAAGCGAAGAAGCTACCCTCCAAATAGCCTTGAAATATGACCTCATCTATGCTCAATCTAGTTATGTTTATACGATCCTTCAGGCCTCCCCAAACCGTTGATGCTAACGCCTGTGAAATTCTTGAATAAATCACTTATTCAACCGAGATTATCTAGTTACATAGCTGATCTTTATGCATAACACATAACCTCTTCTACCATTGATCATCAATTTGCGGAATCATAAACAATCGCATGCGCACATTAAAACATCAAACATTCACACATATAAACACAGGATGTACTAGGGAAAGCATGCAGCTAAAAACCCTCAACTATCTGTATATTATAATGATAGAGAACATGTAACAATCATAGTACAATACTCCTCACAAGTACTCAGTATTATCTCCAAAAGTTACACACAAACTAGCTCAGATCTAAACAGGTCACGGGTTCAAATCTCCTCCACTGTTTGCCTGCCTCTACTGCGCAATCCAAGATGGTAATGAATGAGATCCAAGTTCGAATCCCCTTGGCTTGTACTGCACAATCCTCATTGGCAATCTCAATCCACGTGTGTGCAAATCTCGTGCACAGCTATAGTCACAACTGATAGTAGACTCACCCTTTCACCCACCTCTTCCATTGGTCTTCACTGAACTGTCCATGCACTGCAGTCAACTGATGTATTCTTTAGTTGAATTATGAGTTAATAATTAGTGAATTAAATAATATTTAATTCACACAACTCATCTCTAGTGTATTAGTCCGTTTAACTAAATACAACTAGTTCAACTAAGTTAACCCGAACACAACTCCATCAACTGTCTCATCAACTCCACCAAACTCCGCCACATGAGTTCTAACTGAAGTCAACCATGCAATAGCTCAACCAAACCCTAGGAATAGCGTAATTCCTTCTGTCATCTGCATGGGCCACATCCGTAGCTCAAACTGAAGTGCTGCAAGAGGATAAGATAAAGTTTATAGTCCAAATATTATTAAGGGTTAATAATATTTAACTTTCCTATTTTTAGACTGGCAGTCTAAAAATAGACTTCGCCCAATATCTAAAAATAGAGGTCCATCTATTTTTACCAACATGACCAACCATCCAAGAATAGCAACCTGGAACTCCTAGACCATGATCCATATGTCTAAAAATAGACATAGTCTAAAAATAGACTTTGCACCAAAAAATAGCCTGCGGGCCCACTTAGTGAAGGTGACTTCATTTCACTAAGCTCCATCATCTTGTTGCATTTTCAACACTCCCTCTCAACAAGATATGGATTATCTGCAACCCCTATCTTGCTTCTGTGGTATTCGAATTTTCTCCTGATGAGCGCCTTCGTCAAGATATCAGCATCCTGATCCTCCGTGGGAATGTATGATAGTAACATGACTCTCCACTGCACACAATATCTGATATGATGGTATCTGATGTCGATGTGTTTGGATCTATCATGAAATACTGGATTAGCTGAGAGTTTGATGCAACTCTAGTTATCACAATATATCACAGTAGGCTCCAAGTGTGACCCGAACAACCCGACCAGGATCTTCCTCATCAATATAGCCTCGCATGCAGCCAAACTCGCTGCCATATACTCGGCCTCTACTGAACTGAGTGCCACGGATCTCTGCTTCCTGCTGTACCAAGAAACTGCTGTCGACCCGATACTGAAAATCCCTCCAGATGTGCTCTTTCAGTCCGTTGGGCTCCCTGCCCAATTTGCATCCGTGAAGCCACAAAGCTTCACCTCATCCTCCTATCTGTACCATAAGCCATATCCCGAGGTGCCTCTAAGATAACGCAATACATGCTTGCCCGCTTTCCAGAAGAGCTTGGTAGGCTTAACCATAGCTTGTGAAAGCTGGTTAACTGCATAGCATATATCGGGTCGTGTATTGACCAGATACATAAGCGACCCCACCAACTGTTGATAAACAGTGGCATCCACTACCTCCGCTGAAGTAGCATCCTCCCTCCTCCAAGCTCCAGGAAGAGGAGTATCAACAGGCTTGCGGCCATGCATGTTGAACTTCTCCGGTATCTCCCAGAGGCATGCACGAGAAATCAACGAGTCCATCAACTGTGTTGCCAAATTTCCAATCCCAGGGAAATAATGAAGGAGGCCCAAGTCCTTCATCTCAAACTCTTTTGCAAGATCATCCTTGCATGAGAGTATCAACAGCTCATCACCTGTCAAAATCAAATAATCTACATAAAGTAAAATGATAAGCAACTTATCCTCCACCATAATCTAGTATAGGTTCGAATCCGCCTCACTCTTGGGGAATCCAAGTTTGGTGAAATAACTGTCTATTTGTCTGTACCAAGCACGAGGTGCTTGTTTCAACCCATACAGCGCACTCTTGAGCCTGCACACATGCAACTCGCTGCTGAAGATCTCGAAACCTTCAGGATGCTCTATGTACACCTCCTCCTCAATCACTCTGTTGAGGAACGTAGTCTTCACATCCATCTGATGAATGTGCCACCCCATCTGTGCTGAGAGAGAAAGAATCGTCCATATGGAAGAATACCTTGTGACAGGTGAAAAATTTTCCTCATAATTGATCCCCTCAATCTGTGAGAAGCCTCGAGCAACAAATCTTCCCTTGTACTTCTCCACACTCCCGTCAGCTGCCTGCTTCACCTTGTAGATCCATCGCGAACCTACAACTGATTTCCCAACCGGTCTTGGGACAATCTCCCATGCCCTGTTCCTGATGATCGAATCATATTCTTCGATCATGGCATCAACCCATGCGGGTTCCTCCACAGCTTCCTCAAAAGAGGATGGCTCCGTCACAACACATTGACTCACAAGAGCCATGTATCTAGTGTATCGATCTGGTGACTGTCTCTGTCTGCGCTGTGCTGTAGGTGGTCCTACAACCTTCTCTGTATCCCGAGCCAGTCGCTCAGCTTACGCCAGTGCGCTTCGCCGTCTAAATGTTGAGCGCTGCATGAGTGGTCTCTACCACTCCATGAACCTCATCTTGTGGCTGATCCACATCCGAGACTCATCCTTAGGAACTAATAGCTCCTCCTATGCATGCAAGTGTGGCTCCCTCTCAAGCGAACACTTCATGGCTTTCTCCTCCTGAAATTTGATATCCCGTCGCACAACAGTCTTGCGAATGTCTGGCAAATACACACGATAGTTGTGGGGCATATCAGTGTACCCCACAAATATCCCAACCTCTGCGGTCGGCTCCAGCTTCTTCCTGGCATCCTTAGTCACATGAATGTAGACAGGTGAACCAAAAACCCTCAAATGGGAAATATCAGGCCTCTTAACAGAAAATGCCTCCTCGAGTGTACTCATGCCAAGTATCTTGTGAGGACAACGGTTCTGCACATATACTGCAGTATTGCATGCCTTCGCTCACAAGTGAAGGGGTAGGCCCTGATCATGCAACATCGCCTGTGCAGCACCCATGATCGTTCTGTTCTTCCGCTAAACTACCCTGTTCTGCTGTGGGTTATGGGGAGCTATGAGCTCTCTTCGAATCCCTTCTGCGCTGCAAAAGTCCTTGAACTCGCCAGAGATGAATTCACCACCATTTTTGCTCCTAAGAGCCTTCACCTTCTTCCCCGATTCCTTCTCGACCAGTGCTTTAAACTCACATAACTTTGAGTATGTATCGCTCTTCTTCTGCATGAAGAAGATCCAGCACTTTCGAGAGAAATCATCAACAAATATCACATAGTACTTGTGCTTTGTTGTCGAAGCTACTGAGAAAGGACCACACATGTCTGTGTGAACTCTCTCAAGGATCGTCGTGGCGCGACTATCCTTCGTGAAAGGTGGCTTTCACAAACTTTCCTAAGGTACATCCCTTGCACTGATCTGACTGCACAAGAGTACCTTTAGGAAGTCCAGTAGAAATCTGCTACAGTATCTTCAAAGCTCCATGGTTAAGGTGGCCCAATCTCCGGTGCCACAGCTCGCCATCATCCTGGCTCACCACTCCTTCCGCCTTGCATGCCATTGCTGCGCAGCCATCTACCTGCAACTGATAAAGGTTCTTGTCTCGAACCCCTATCTTTCGAGTTTCTCCAGTTGTCTTACTGCGTAGGAAAGCCTTTCCCTCGCTGAAGACAACATCATACCCCTTGTCTTCCAACATCGCTACAGAGATGAGATTCTTCTTCAATCCTGGAACATGCATCACTTCCTTCAATACGAAGGGTTTACCAGACTCCCTCTCAAAGGAAATGGTACCGATACCAGTCGCACTGTATCTACCATCATCGCCCATCTCGATGTGCACTCCAAGATCTTTTTTATCCAGATCAGAAAACATATCTCGATCTCCTGTCATGTGAAAAGACGCGCCACTGTCCAAGAACCACACTGATCCCATCACACTTGAGACGAAGCATGCAATCAGCGAAAAATCTAACTCAAACTGCGAGGCCAAGGCCTCTCCATCTCCAGATCTAGTAGCTTGCTTGTTTTTCTTCTTCTGCAGACAATTTGTGGCATAATGTCCGTGCTGGTGACAGTGAAAGCACTTCACCTTGGACATGTCTTGCTTCTTGCCTTTCGCACCGGACTGAGAAGATTTCTTTCTCTTCCCCTTCTTTGCTCTGATAGCCAAAACGCAATTTTCTTCATCAAATGCCTTTGATGAAGATCTGTCCCTGGTACTTCACCTGATCTCCTCTTGCACAAGATTAGACCACAGTCTCTCCCATCCCGACAATTTCTCCCGACCATTGACAGGGTCCTGATAGGAATGCCAACTCTTCGGAAGTCCTAGGAGAGCCAAGCTCACCAAGTCCTCATCATCGACAGTCACCCCCACACTTCCCAGCTCATCCCTGCATTAGGTGAACTTCGTGAGGTACTTGGGCATACTGTCGCCCTTCTCCATCTTGATGTTCCTGAGCTTATCCTTGAGCGCCAGCTTCCTCTGGTCACTCTTGCTTTGGAATAGATCTTTCAAGGCTTTCCACATCAAATATGGAGAAGCCTTCCCATGCAGGCTGGACACAATGTGATCCTTCACACCCTCCAACAGAATCCTTCGACATTTTGTTGTCTTCTTTTGCCAAGCTTCAACAACAGCAGCATAAGTAGAATTCGGCTTTGGAACTTCTTTCTCAATGAACTCCAACAGCCCATTTTCATCTAACACCGCCTCCATTCTGTCCTTCCATGCGATATAGTTCGAGCTACCCTCTAGGGCATACTCCAATCGCAATCCGTTGAAAGACATTTTCGCTTCTGACACCAAGAACACAAATCTACAAATTCAAATTTCCACCAGCTAAAACTCAACTGTTTTAATGTTTGTGAGAACACGGTATTTCTAATACAGAGATCGACTGTATGAGCATTTACTGGATCTCTCACCTTTCAAGGAAAGGATGAATCCAAAGGCTACCTAGCCTGATTACAGACTCTGCCTATAGAAATAAAATGTAATCACTGCGATCGCTCCGATGATCAATAATGCTTTGATACCATGTAGAAATTACTTGAATAAATCACTTATTCAACCGAGATTAACCTGGTTACACACTATTTTATCTTTATGCATAACACATAACCTCGTCTACCATTGATCATCAATTTACGGAATCATAAACAATCGCATGCGCACATTAAAACATCAAACATTCACACATATAAACACAGGATGTACTGGGGAAAGCATGCAACTAAAAACCCCCAACTATCTATATATTATAATGATAGAGAACATGTAACAATCATAGTACAATACTCCTCACAAGTACTCAGTACTATCTCCAAAAGTTACACACAAACTAGCTCAGATCTGAGCAAGTCACGAGTTCAAATCTCCTCCATTGTTTGCCTGCCTCTACTGCGCAATCCAAGATGGTAATTAATGAGATCCAAGTTCGAATCCCCTTGGCTTGTACTACACAATCCTCATTGGCAATCTCAATCCATGTGTGTGCAAATCTCATGCATAGCTATAGTCACAACTGATAGTAGCCTCACCCTTTCACCGACCTCTTCCACTGGTCTTCACTAAATTGTCCATGCACTGCAATCAATTGATGTATTCTTTAGTTGAATTATGAGTTAATAATTAGTGAATTAAATAATATTTAATTCACAAAACTAATCTCTAGTGTATTAGTTAGTTTAACTAAATACAACTAGTTCAACTAAGTTAACCCGAACACAACTCCATCAACTGTCTCATCAACTCCACCAAACTCCGCCACATGAGTTCTAACTGAAGTCAACCATGCAATAGCTCAACCAAACCCTAGGAATAGCGTAATTCCTTCTGTCAGCTGCATGGGCCACATCCGTAGCTCAAACTGAAGTGCTGCAAGAGGATAAGATAAAGTTTATAGTCCAAATATTATTAAGGGTTAATAATATTTAACTTTCCTATTTTTAGACTGGCAGTCTAAAAATAGACTTCACCCAATATCTAAAAATAGAGGTCCATCTATTTTTACCAACATGACCAACCATCCAAGAATAGCAACCTGCAACTCCTAGACCATGATCCATATGTCTAAAAATAGAATTTGTGCCAAAAAAATAGCCTGCGGGCCCACTTAGTGAAGGCGACTTCATTTCACTAAGCTCCATCATCTTGTTGCATTTTCAACAGATATTGGTTCCTGTACCGGAAGAGAGATTCCTGCACCTAATTTTTCCAATGACTTTCGGGAAAGGAAAGGGTGTGCTAATCTATAAAAGAAATTTGCAAAGGTGAATAAGAATTCCGAAATAACTTGTACATGTAAAAGAATGCTTCAATCAAACTGAATCTTGCAATGAAAATAAAATTTTAAATAAAAAAAAAAATTCAAAATTTAAAGCACACTTTCTTCAATGTAGTGAAAAATAACTTAAGTACGACAGCAGGATTTTATCCCTGTGATAGTTACTCACATAAACCAGATCTACCTTTAATCTTTGTTAACTCATAAACATTCACTTTGATTGTTCAAATTTAAGTTTTAATTCTTTCCTTTTATAAATATGAAGTGCAGGCACAGATCGATGTGTCATAACAACGTTCGTTCATCAGTTAGCAAAGCATCTTTTAATTCCTAGTATTTTAACTCTTCGTATTAAAAATACTTCTATTTACTAATGAACATTCACTTACAAAAATAAATTGAATTCTTGCGAAAGAAAGGAATGAAACAATCTTGTTGTAATGAACCGAAAAATAAAGTCACATAAATTATAAATGCACTAGTGCGGGAATGACGTGCTTGCACAATTCCAGGGAGAAATAAACTAATATTCATAGAAAAGGAAATCATTGAAAGTAAATCGAACTTAATTAATATTCACACCATGGATCCGTCACACTTGACTGTCAATGAAATAAAACTAGAATTATTATGAAGAGATAAATCATAAACTCAATCCACACTTTGCATAAATAAAATCGACACACACCTTTAACTGAACAAAATCATGAGAGGGAAAACAAGTTGGGTTGGTTGGGGCCTAGCCAACCAACTTGTTTCTCATTTTAGGAAACTTGAAGCTTCAGCACTCAAAGACGCATCAATAGCAGATTAAAACGCACAATGTAAACAACATGGTGTAGCTCCTTGTATTAATTCGAATCAGCAAAAATACATCATAAGTGTGGATTCAGCCTAGAACGAGGGTGAAAACACATAATTACAAAATTTCCAGAATTACAGTAGCATGGCTATTGCTCCCTAATTTATATCTGAAACCCATATTTATACAACCATTTCGGCCTATGGCCATAATGAAATTACATACAATCGTTATAATTCCAGCCTTTCGACTGGAAAGAAATAACAAATAGCATTGCAAAATAATCCAGCGGCTATAACAAAATGCTAATGTACTCGTTGGTCAGTGAACCAAGCTTTTATCATATCCCTGACTATCCTCCACTCTGAATTCTACTCAATAATACCACAACTGAACAGGTTGAGTTGTAATGAGATGCCCGCATTAGGTAACGAGCTGTCACAGAAGTTTAGAAGTAGTCAGTTGCCAACGGTGCAGTAATCTACCTGCACTAGACCATGCTGATTCTAGATTAATACATTTTCTTATCAAATACTTTAGGAAGAGAAATATTAGTTTCAAGAATATAAAAGGCATAAAATCTATTAAAAATTATTAATTAAGTACTTAATAAACCTTAAGTATGAAATATAAAACTAATGCAGGGATAGGACAAGATTATTGGACTAGTGCAGGTATAAGGAAGTTTATGAGGATAAAATAGAGGTTTATGATTGAGGTTTTAAGGTAGGAAATGGAATAAAAATGAGGATTTTTATCCTACTAACACTTACTTTGAGTTAGGAACCTCTTGTGGGCTGTAGCATGTAGAAAATTTGTGGGAGTTAGAGCTTCCTTTGAGGTAGGAGCCCCTTGTAGGTTGGAGCCTACACAAGTCTGATGTAATAAGGAGTAGCAGCTTGCCTTCACATCAATTTTAGTCTAACATTCGTGGTTTTATCCCTTCGGGTTTTCCTCTTATACTTGCTGTTTTCATGTGTTGTTTCTAAATGTTGTGTGAATGATCATGAATTATAGATTAGTAAATATAAAAATTTCTCTCTTTGACACCTGCAAAAGGAATTCAATAGAGCATGAACAATAAACCATTAGTTGCATAATAAGAAAATAAATTTGAGCAAATGTAAAGAATATTAAATTACTGATTCACCCCCGTCTCAGTAATTTCCAATCATAAATATCAATATTAATATAATTTAATTTGATCATAAATTAAACATTTGAATACCTACTTGGAATAATATGTAATTGAATGTGATGCAGCCAAAAGGCCGCCTTTTACCCACAATATGTAGAAATTTAATTGTTATGTCGTTCTTAAGATTAATACCCATTAAGAGAGTATACGCGATAGGAATTTTACTTTTATGGCCCACACGGAATGGACCAATCACAACCAAGCGCTATTTCACAATTCTTATAAATTTGCACTTCGCAACTTTTAAAACTTACCTCCCCGTAGATTCCAACACTTAACACTTTTGCAATTTTGTGTTGTTTGCGATTTCGCAACGAACTGGATATCGCACATCTCAACTTTTTGAGTTTTACGATAACCATATTACTTATCTTATGCGATATGCGATTGTGACGTATCGCATCACAATCTTCTTATGTTATCGCACCTTAACCTTTTATCGCATCGCAAGGAAAACAACTTACCATGTGATGTCCTAAACGCAAACCATAAAATCTGCAATGTGCGAATTTGCAATTTCCTATCCACTGTTCATCTACACCCCGATCTAACGGTCCTCAGGCTCATTTAATCCTCCGCTTCGCATCACAATTCAAAAAAATATTGCGTAAAGCCTTAACGTATAACTCAAAAATTATGCGATGCACGATGGTTGATGTACGAAAATTATAAGTCTTATTCCAACCAAAGACTTCACCCAAACCGTTTACACAGAACCTCATTGTTTGTACCACCTGTTGAATTCTTTGACTATGTTGTGCGATAAAGGTAATATTCAACTCAAGAGAGAAATAAAATGGACAGTTTATATCAGACAACTCGTTTAAAACACAACACACATGGAATTAATTATAAATTCAGTACACAGAATTCAAGCCCTTTGATGGATGAATCTAACATTCACCTCTCCTCTCTTTTTGTTCCTATATCACTCTTCTCACACTTTTATCACACTTTCATACTGTCAATCTACCCTATCACACTCACTCTATTTATGCTTATCTTCCTAACTAAAAGTGATTTCTCATTTACTAGTTTTCAAACCAACTCTATCTTATCCTCTCGACTTAATCTAGTTGCTAAATCTCCTCGCAGGGAGAACCAAATTGCTACTTTTATTGCTATTTAATCTAAGACATTAAAACAACTAACTTCTCACAACTAAAACTTAACATAATATTAATAACCAATTTTTCCCACTTCTTGTTAACCACAACATGTGAACACATAATCACATTGTTGTCTAATTTACAGATGCTCCGGCATCAGACTCTCGGGGAAGAAAAGATTGATCCATTAATGTTTCAGGATCTGCATTAAACTTCTGTAACTCTATTTTTGTCATCCAACTAGCATCTTCAATTGGTTGTCCTATCCATTGGACTAGATACTAATAATAGATTTGTCCCCTGGTCTTCCTTGTTTCTCTTTTCTCCATAATGGATTCCACTTATTCCTTTGTTGTATTTGGCATATGTTCCTTCCAATTCAAAGTCTGGTCCTCCTCTTCTATAGTTTCTTCTTATATTTATTCCTCTCTTCCTTTGTATAGGTACAAATCTACAACATTAAAAATGAGCGATATCCAAATTCCCTCTGGTAATTCAATCTCATATGCATTTGAGGAAAACTTCCTCAAAATTCTACATGGCCCTATTTTTTTCATTTTCAGTTTTTTATAGGTCTCAACTGGAAACCTTTACTTCCTTAGATAGACCATGACCAAATCATCTACTTGAAACTCCCTTTCAATCCTCTTCATATCAGCTCTTTGTTTATACTTTTGGGTGTTTTTCTGTAAGCTCTGCTTGACATCTACTTGTAACTTCTACATCTGTTCTGAAAAATCTTCAACCTTTGCACTCCTTATCTCTTGTTTGCTCAAATCTCTAATTTCATACACCCCTCTTGGATGCATTCCAAAAACAATCTGAAACGGACTCATCCCACTACTCTGGTTAGGAGTATCATTATAGGAAAATTCAGCTTGAGCAAGTGTTAAATCCCATTGCTTTGGATTTTTGTAAACCAAACTCCTTAATATGTTTCCAAAGCTCCTTTTCACCACTTCAGTTTTTCCATCCCTCTGAGGATGATAGGCTGAACTGAAATTGAGGTTTGTACCTAGCTTCTTCCATAAATTCCTCCAGAAATGTCCTACAAACTTATTATCTCTATCTGAAACAATACTCACAAGCAGTCCATGTAATCTTATAACTTCAAAGAAAAACAAATTAGGAATGTGAGTTGCATCACTAGTTTTCTTCCAAGCAATAAAATTTGCCATTTGAGAAAACCTATCTACAACAACATAGATAAAATCATGTCCTCTTTGAGTCTTTGGCAAACCTAAAACAAAATCCATGCTGACAACATCCCAAGGCCTATTGGGTATTGGCAATGGCTGATATAACCCAGTGTTTTGGCTTCTTCCTTTGACATGTTGACAAATCCTGCACTTCTCAACAAAATTTTTGATATCACTTTGCATTTTTGGCCAATAATAAAAAGCACTTACTTGAGAAATTTTTTTATCTTGTCCAAAGTGTCTAAACATTTCTCCACTGTGTTTCTCCTTAATCAATTTTTCTCTCATGGAACACCTAGGTATACAGAATTTATTATTCTTAAATAAGAATCCTCCTTGAATCAGGTAGTCCATCCACTGGCTTCTATTATGACTCACTAGATTCTTAACAACTACATATATTTCTTTGAAATTTGTGTCTTCCTCATACATATCAATCATTTCTTCAAACCCCAAAATATCAATCAGCAATTCCTACGTAATCAAATTTACTCTACTCAAAGAATCAACAACTTTGCTTGACTTACCACTTGTATGTTTGATTACAAAGGTAAAACTCTGTAAAAACTCCACCCACTTAGCATGATTTTGGTTCAACTTCGACTGATTATTTATGAACTGTAGTGCATGGTTATCAGAATACAACACAAATTATTTGGGCAACCAATAATGCCTCAATTTCTTCAAAGCCTTCACAATAGCATATAACTCCTTATCATAGGATGAATACTTCCTCTTGGCCTCATTTAACTTTTCACTGAAATAAGCCATCAGTCTCTTCTCTTGACTCAAGACAACTTCAACTGCTATCCCACTAGCATCAGTCTTAACTTGGAATATTTTATCAAAATTTGGCAAGGCAAAAATAGGTCTTTCAGTAATCTTCTTTTTAAAAAAATTGAAATTTTGATCTGATGCTTCTGTCCACTTAAATGGTTGGTTTCTCTCCTTTATTTTTTAAATTATTGGTGCACAGGTCTGACTAAAACATCTTATAAACTTTCTGTAAAAACTTGCAAGACCATGAAAACTCCTTACCTCAAATACACTTCACGGAGTTGGCCAATCCAGTATTACCTGGATCTTTTCTGGTTCCATCTTCAGGCCTTATTCTGAGACTATAAATCCCAAATAAATGAGCTCCTTCTTCATGAAACTACACTTCTTCAAATTTATAAGCAGTTTCTCCTTTTGCATATCTAACCCGAGCTTAACATGCTCCAAATGCTCCTCCTTGCTCTTACTGAAAATTAGAATGTCATCAAGATAGAATATCACAAATTTTCCTACCTACTCTTTCAATACCTCATTCATTTGTCTCATAAATGTGCTTGGTGCATTAGTGAGCCCAAAAGGCATCACTAACCACTCATACAACCCATTGTTGGTCTTAAATGCAGCATTTCATTCATCTCCTTCTCTAATCCTTATTTTACGGTATCCACTCTTCAGATCTATCTTAGTAAAATACTTTGACCCACTTAAACAATCCATCAAATCATCTATGCGTGGTAATGGAAATCTATATCTGATAGTGATCTTGTTTATGGCTCTGGAATCAATACACATGCGCCATTCACCTCCTTTATTTGGACTAAGAAAGGCTGGTACTGCACATGGACTAAGGCTTTCTTTGATCATTCCTTTATCTAACAAATCATGTACTTGTCTTCCAACTTCTTCATTCTCCCAAGGGGTCATTCTATATTCTTCTTAGTTTGGTAAACTTGTACCAAGTATTAAATCTATGTGATGACTAATACTTATGACTGGTGGAAATTTACTTGGTAATTCATCAACAACTATATCAACTTAATCATCTAACAGATTTTTAATTTCCTCAGGCAGATTGTCTAAATTTGTAGTAGTCATAATTACCTTGGGTTTACCTACAATAGAAAAATGCATTTCTTTCTCCTTCTTGACTTCTTGCAACAATTTCTTTCCACTAATCAGCATAACATTATTCCCAACTGCTCCTTTATGTGCTTCATCCTTCAAAGGTATCAATGTGTGCTTATTTCTATCCTTTTCTATGGTATAAGTATTCCTTTTTCCATCATGAATGGATTTTATATCAAATTTCCAAGGCCTTCCCAGCAATACATAGCACACATCCATTGGCATCACATCACACAATATGACATCTTTATATGTACCAATCTGTATCTCTACTTTGCACTATTCTGTCACCAAAATCTGATGTCCCTTCTGTAGCCACACACTTTGTAGGGAGTAGGGTGTACCATATTAGTCAACCCCAACTTCTCAACCATCTCCGTGGAAACAAGATTATCAGTGTTTCCACTGTCAATCACAACTTTGCAACACTTATCTTTAGACTTACATACAGTTCTGAATAAGCTCTTCCTTTGAGCTGGCTCATTTGCTTCCATCTCTACTTTAAGCAATACTTTTTAGAGAATTAAAGACTCTCCTACCTCAGGTGGTTCTTCTTTTTCCATGACCTGGGGATTTTATTCCTTTTCCTCAGATACATTCACATTTCGTTGATTTGTTGCTTTGCTATGAGGAAAATCCCATGATCCGTGTCCCCATTCTCCACATGTGTAACACCAAATTTCTCTTCCCAGGCCTCCACCTCTGGGTGAAAATATTCCTCTACCAAAGTCTCCTCTTTACAGTGATCTCCTACTTGAACCTCCTGCTTCATTCTGAGAGTGTTAAAATCTTGGTCTGAAATTTCCTCTGCCTCTTACTGGATTTTTACCTCTATTCTTCTGAATTTTTTTCCTCAACATCTTCTCCTCTGCCTTCAAAGTTGTTTGATAGGCATCGTCAATTGTCTTCAGACTCAACAAAATGATTGCATCCTATATATGATACCTTAAACCATTGATGTATCTGGCTACCTTCTCCATATCATCTTCAACATGTCCTCCTCTAATACTCAGCTTGCAAAACCCCTTTGTATGCTCCTTGACAGTCATTCCTTTCTATCTCAAATTCTACAACTGTTTGAAAGGATTTAATTGATAATCTTTTGGCATAAAATTTTTCTTCAATTTACTTACCATTTTATCCCATTGCTTGATCTTAGGCTTTCCCTTTCTAATCCTGGATGTTTGTAGTTCAACCCACTAGATAGATGCATGGCCCTTCAACTTGGTAGTTGCAAACATTACCTTCTTCTTATCTTCGACCTCTTCTAAGTCGAAATACTTATCTACTAAACTGATCCAATCTATCAGCTCATCCACATTAAGGTTTCCTTCATATAAAGGAATCTCCATTCTTGGTTTTCCACTAACCTTTCCTAATATCTTGAAAACTTTAGCTTCCTCGCTTTCTTCTTCTTCTTCCTCCTCAGAAGACTCTTCTGTTGCGCTGACATCTTCTTCTTTAGGTTCTCTCTTCTGAGCAGTCTCCATTGTCGTTATTCTTGTACAAAGGTGTCGAATCTCTTCGAGCAAAGCTGCATTTGCTGTAAGTCTTCCCCGACCCCTACCAACTCCTCTCCTGGGCGGCATATTTGCTACACTCCTTGAGAACAGAACTCAACTTCTGCTCTAATACCAAATGATGCAGCCAAAAGGCATCCTTTTACCCACAATACGAAGAACTTTAACTGTTATGTCGTTCTCAAGATTAATACTCATTAAAAGAGTATACACGCGCGGAAATTTACTTTTATGGCCCACACGGAATGGACCAATCACAACCAAGTGCTATTTTGCAATTCTTATAACTTTCCACTTCGCAACTGTTAAAACTTACCTCCGCGCAGATTCCAACACTTAACACATTTTCAATTTTGCGTTGTTTTCGATTTTGTAGTTCGCAATGAACTGGATATCGCACATCGCAAATTTTTTGAGTTTAATGATAACCATATTACTTATCTTATGTGATATGTGGTTGCGACGTATCACATCGCAATCTTCTTATCTTAACACACCTTAACCTTTTATCGCATCGCAAGGGAAACAACTTACCATGCGATGTCCTAAATACAAACCATAAAATCTACGATGTGCGAATTTGCGATTTCATGTCCACCGTTGATCTACGCCCTGATCTAATAGTCCTCACGCTCATTTACTCCTCCACTTCGCATCACAATTCAAACAACTATTTTGTAAAGCCTTAACGCATAACTCAAAAATTATCTGATGTGCAATGGCCGATGTACGAAAATTCTCAGTATTATTCGAACTAAATACTTCACCCAAACCGTTTACACAGAACCTCGTTGTTCGTATCGCCTGTTGACTTCTTTGAATATGTTGCGCGTTAAAGGTAATATTCAACTCAACATAGAAATAAAACGGAACATTTATATCAAACAACTTGTTTAAAACACAACACACTTGGAATTAATCAGAAAGTAAGTACACAGAGTTTGAGCCCTTTGATGGTTGAATCTAACATTCACATCTTCTCTCTGTATGTTCCTTTATCCCTCTGCTCACACTTCTATCACACTTTCATACTGTCTATCTACCCTATCACGCTCACTCTGTTTACACTTATCTTCCTAACTGAAAGTGGTTTCTCATTTATTAGCTTTCAAACCAACTCTTTTTTATCCTCTCGACTTAATCTAGTTTCTAAAT
This sequence comes from Pinus albicaulis, assembly GCA_034641835.2. Lineage (NCBI taxonomy): Eukaryota > Viridiplantae > Streptophyta > Pinopsida > Pinales > Pinaceae > Pinus > Pinus albicaulis. The sequence continues at coordinate 1,073,193,991 of CM076579.1, read as the reverse complement.
CTCCTCGCAAGGAGAACCAAATTGCTACTTTTATTCCTATTTAATATAAGACATTAAAACAACTAACTTCTCACAACTAAAACTTAACATAATATTAATAACCAAGTTTTCCCACTTCTTGTTAAGCACATTGCTGGCAAATTTTCGAATGCTCTTGCATCAAAATGTAAAAAAAATCATATATATCTTAATAACAGGGATGTGTAATCCCTCTTATGTGTAATCAATTTTTAATATGGGGTAGGAAATAAAAATTTAAAATTTCATTGTTTTTTTAAATAAAATATTTCAATATAAACATTAAGTAAAAAATTTTAATATTAATTATAGAGAGATAAATTTCAAATACATGTATAAAAATGCTTTTAAAATTAAGGGAGAAGTATATTTAAAAATATATTAACAATAAAAAATAAAATAAAAAATAAGCATTTTAATGTGAACAATGTGGAGCATCAATAAAATATTTCAATACTAGTAAAATATTTCAATGTCAACCTTATATACTCGTCTAGCCATAATGCAGGATATCGATCAAAACACCTACCTCATGATACATTTCACATGTCCAAATTAAAAAGAAAAAAATAAAGAATAAAACTAACTAAATATAACATTTCTCAACTATTATTGTTATTAATTATAAAACAAGTGTAATATGTAGTATTGTTGCTTAGTACCTGCCTCTTATGCAAAAAGTAATCAATAGCACTTATTGAATGCTTGAAAAAAATTCATAAATCTAATAATGAAGCACATTTGAATACTACGTAGGAAAGTAATGGAAGTAATTACTGGACTAGATAACCTTGGATAAAAATAGAGATAGGTACATATATCATTTTGGATGAAATATTAGCCCCAACATTATTGTTTGTTACAAAAATTAAGAGTTTATTGAAATGTGTTTGTAAACATTTTATTACATCTTTTCCTTATGGGACCAAATAAGAAGGAGAAATTACCATGTCTAGTATATATATATATATATATATATATATATATATATATATATATATATATATATATATATATATATATATATAACTTTTTTTAAATCTAATTATTGTAACAAACTATTTATTCAACTTTAAATGTATACTAAGTCTAATTTAAAGGAAAACAAATAATCTATGGTAGAATTTCTATGTCAAAAAAATAAAATTAATATGAAGTATACTTTGTCATCTTAATGGTGTGGCAAAGAATTCATATGTAATAAAATATCTAATATAAAAAATAACAATATCTATTATATTAAAATAAAAAATTTAGTTACACAAAGGGTTAAGTGTGAGTGCAAATATTTATAAGGTTCATTCAGTAACAAAATTAACTGAGGGAAAAACATGAAGAACAATTGATGGTTAAAAGTTTTTTCATTTTTTTATTTTTTAAACAATTTTTAATTCTGAAAATTTGATTTTAAACCATATAAAATTAATCATCCACCAATTAAAAAATAGAAATTGTTAGACACCTAATCTTCTAAGGATTGGTGTGGAAGTTGAATACTCAAAAAGAATTCAAAAAACCACTTGGAATATAAAACTAAAGATCACTATAAATGTATATCATTATGAATAGTAATACATTCAATATTTATTCTTCATATCCTCTATCTTCAAATTCAAACGTCTCTTCTAATCTATGTTTTTATTGTTCTCCTACCATCCTTGACCTAATTCTCTGCTCTTAGAGGTGCGTTTAAAAAATCTCTACCCAAGTGTTACACCACATTCTCTGTGTTGTTTCTGACACACTGCCCTCGAACAAGAAACAACATCCCCTTTGAAAATATTGTCATGTTGAGCAATTACATTAGTGCCTATAAAATTAATGCCCATGCATCCCAAATACATGAAATCCTCGACATGCCCATAGCTAGCATACACTACCTTGGCAACCGAACTTCCCAAAGGCATATAAGCATGGAAGTTGGAAATGGCCTTTGAGATCTCGTTATTGTAAGGATCGGCCTTAACTTTTCTTCCTTAGGAATGTTTCCAGCCAGCGAGAGCGATTTTAAGTTCTTGTAACTCTATTTCAGTAGTTTCCACGGCTCTAACAATTGGCATTAGTTAACACTGGTCTGACCCATCATTGTCGCTCCCCTCCTTCAACGCCTTAGATTACAGTCGCACGATGATTACTTTTACTGATGACTTATATGTATTTCGACATTTGAAATGGACGATATTCCTTTGGTTATCCGAAATGAATATTTTTTATTTTTACCAGATGTTGAGAATCGGCTTCTACAGAATTCACACTTGCAACAGTAAAATAAAAAAGGCTTCCGATGACCTTAAAATCCTTGTTGCACCAGACTTATCCCCATGCAGGGATTTTTCCACTTGAAGACCTCAGATCTAATGTGGCGGCGATTAATGAAAGAAGAAATGCATGGTCGACAACTTTTCTGGACTTTTGGAAATTGTAGGAAATGGCGGTGATTAATGAAAGAAGAAATGCATGGTCGAGAGCTTTTCTAGACTTTTGGAAATTGTAGGAAAGGACTCCATAAGAGATGGTACTAAGAAGAAATATTTATATGGATGCTAGGTAGAAATTCATTAATATTTATGAGAAGTTATGTTTATGTATTTTTGCTGAGAAAATGATTTCTGGGTGGAGTTGAGTAATTCTAGGAAGTTATTATGTTTGTTGCTGATAGAAGCATGAAGTCGCAAAAGATGTCTTTATTGTAAAGGTTCCTAAGGCCCATTCCATTTATTAAGAGTTGGTCATTGTGGCCTTCTTAATTGAATTCCAGTGTATATGATTTTCAAAGGGAATACAAACGTTGTGCAAGATCACCATTTATATGTGTCGCCTTTAATCACCATTTAAAGCATTAAATAATTTGAATGCACACGTGTTAGTGTCTTGATTCATGGTGACTCGACGTTGAATGGCATGTGCATTTATATATATGAGAATTCAAGTCTTGGTATGCCATAATTTCTTCTTGAAAAGTGTGTTCATATATATTGGAGGCATATATGGTTTGTATGTTCAACTCCATGTAGTGAATAAAGACCTGATATTGTGAGTTGAATAAACACCTACTCCTACGCGTTGAAAACGTTTTCGAGGGCTGAAATCCATGAAACATGCTACGATGAGTTCAACATTACACCCTCGTAAACATAGTATGAGGTAAATCATTCTCTTAGTCATATGGATCAAATCAATTCCATGAGAAGTTGAAAAGGTACGAGAAAATGTTTATTTTATAATATTTAACTACTTGCATGCCACAATATGAAATAAGGAGAAAGTTTCGGTTGTAACTATTTTGCACAAGTTTTTTAATCTTGGCCATGGTGCTGGACCGAGGTCTATGTAACCAGATTTAATACTGACTTGTTTCTTGTTTTGGGTCTCATCACTTGGGAATGCACAATATACTTTTCTGTGTATATGAATGCAACCAACTATTGTTTGTGACTGTGGATTTGAAGAATAATTGTAGAGTTGAAATTTTGTTTTTGGTTCATTCCACAAGGAAGAATATTTTTGTAGTTTCCTGGGAGAAAAATGTTTGAGAATATATTGTAGTGACATTGTATTGTGGGTAGGTGTTGTTTCTTATTCATTGGTTTATAGTTGTAAACAAATTTTAAAGTGTAAGTTTGAAAATGAATAAAATGGCCAATGTTGGTGATGTATTAGAATTATTAAATATTCTGATACTCTCCACTATTTATGGGATAGTAAATATCTGTAGTAATATTCTTTGCAACATTAGAATCTATCTCCAAAAAACATAGGAAAAGATTGAGTTTTTGCAGCTTGAATCACAGATTTAGCAAGAAGAGTTACAAGAGTGTAATTATCATTCTGAATATATTTTTGTTCAGAATGATCTTTTTTTTGAATTTGAGACAGACTCCCATCAACAACCAGAAAGTAATAAAATAAATTAAAATAGGATTGATTCATATATAGTGCCCAATGAAGGAGCATATTTGCAGAAAGAAGCATAAATTTAGCATGCACTGCGGCAAGACCATTATCATACCTTGGGAAGATCTTGTCCATAAAAAGCACGAAACTGGTCTTGGATATGACAAGGATGTGTCCTTTCATATTCCAAATTACTCAAATGCCATAAAATTTCAGAGTGCATGATTCCTTCATGACAATTCACCTTCAGTTGTTCCAACTTATGCTCCTCTTCCACAACAGCCACAACAAAATTTTATATGCCAACATTGTCACCGAGTTGTCCATATGAAAGATCATTGTTTTTATCTTCATCCATGTAAGAATTGTCATAAAACCACTCATTCTTCAAACATATGCTTCAAAACTAATCCTCCTGCAAGAACAAAGATTCATATTGGATGGATCACTTCTTGGCAATGGGCTAGAACAAGCAAGAAGATATTTGAGTCATATGATAGAATTTTTTCTAGAGTATTGAACATTATTATTGTTGAGTTTTCTCCATCATCTCACCTTGTATCTGACAGGGCAGGAAGTGATGGTCATATACAAGTTTCAAATCCATATCAAGTGAACCTGAGCCACAACCTGCCATACCAGATTCAAAGTTGTAGCCAAAGATAGAGATGCCCCTGAGCATGCCTTTGGTTGGTGGTCAGCCGTAAACCATCTATGTGAGTTTGAGACCTCCCTTTTTAGGTTGAGCTTCTCTGTCTTCAAATAATTTGGGACAACTCCTTCAACTTCTTGCCATTTTTGGAAGAGTTCTACGAATTTCATTAAGAATTCCATAGTTGGTGGTCATCCTTAAACCATCGCAGGTTGAGACCTCCCTTTTTAGGTTGAGGCTATCCCTTTTTTACGCAAGTTGCAGACCTCCCTTTTCCAGGTTGAAGGTCGCCCTCTTCAAATAATTAGGAGCACGTCCTCTAGCAGAAGACTTCAACTTCTTGTCATATTTGGAAGAGTTCCAAGAACTGCATTAAGCATTCCAGTGTTGGTGGTCATCCTTAAACCACCTCCTTATTCCAATATTTCATAGAGCACAGCTAGTCTAGTATTGCCACATATTTTTTCACATTTTGTATTACATCCCTCTTCTTGGACTCATACATACCCCTTTGGATTAAGCGACAGAATGTTGGACACCTAATCCTCTAAGGGTTGGTGTTTAAGTTGAATAGTCAAAGGGATTCCAAGAGACCACTTGGAATATGAAACCAAGCGTAACTAGACTTGTATAAATGTGTATAATTGTGAATAGTAATGCATTCAATTCTTCCCCCGGATGCGGGTGATTGCGGCCGTTGGAGAGGGACACTGGGCGGCCCTGTGGGATGCCACACGCCGGCCCACGTGACCAACCTTAGGACGAAGACCTGCATTTATTGTTGGCATGAGAGTGCCATAACTTCACCCTCCGCCACCCTTACCTCGACGTACCTGCTCTCCCTCACCATTACTCTGCTCGACATGGATATTAAATCCATCACCTCGGCTCTCTCCAATTCTATTCGGCCCTCCCGCTAGTTCTTTATGTGATTTCCCTTTTCTGCCCCTTCGCCTCTGGTGCCTCCCCCCCGCTCGCCCCTAGTTCGACCTCGCTCTGGCATCTGCTCGCCTCCGAAGCCTGCTTCGGCCCCCCACTGGTATGGCAACTCTGCTCCCTGCACCATCATGCTATAGAAATTTGCTGAATAAATTTGAAGATTTATTCACTGAGATTATCCTAGTCATACACTAATTCGAATTCATGCTTAACACATAACCTCTTCTACAATTAATCGTCGCATGCGGAAACAAAACAAGCGGTATGCGATCATAAGAACATCAAATCATCACACACATATACGCAGTATGTATGGGGAAAGCTTATAGCTGAAAACCCCTCAGCTATTTTGTATATTATATGGAAGAGAACATGTAACAATACATAAGACAATACTCCTCACAAGTACTCAGTACTATCTCATAAAGTTACACACAAACTAGCTCAGTTTTGAACAAGTCACGGGTTCAAAACTCCTCCACTATTTGCCTGCCTCTATTGCGTAATCCAAATTGGTTGAATGAGAGATCCAAGTTCGAATCTCCTTGGCTTGATCTGCGCAATCCTCATTGGCAATCTCCTCCAATGCTTGTGCAAATCTCATGCACAACTATAGTCACAACTAATAGCAATCTCGCCCTTTCATCTACCTCTTCCACTGGTCTTTACTAAACTGTCCATGCACTGCAATCAACTGATGGGTTCTTTAGTTGAATAATGAGTTAATAATTAGTGAATTAAATAATATTTAATTCACACCACTCATCTCTAGTGTATTAGCCAGTTAAACTAAATACAACTAGTTCCACTAAGTTAACCCGAACACAACTCCACCAACTGTCTCATCAACTCCACCAAACTCTGCCACTTGAGTTCTAACTGAAGTCAACCATGCATTAGCTCACCAAACCCCTAGGAATAGCGTAATTCCTTTGTTAGCTGCATGGGCCACATCCGTAGCTCCAACTGAAGTGCTGTAAGAGGATAAACTGAAGTTTATAATCTAAATATTATTAAGGGTTAATAATATTTGACTGTTCTATTTTTAGCCCGGCAGTCTAAAAATAGACTTCGCCCAATATCTAAAAATAGAGGTCCATCTATTTTTACCAACATGACCAACCATCCAAGAATAGTAACCTGCAACCCCTAGACCATGATCCATATGTCTAAAAATAGACTTTGCGCCAAAAATAGCCTGCGGGCCCACTTAGTGAAGGCGACTTCATTTCACTAAGCTCCATCATCTTGTTGCATTTTCAACACTCCCTCTCAACAAGATATGGATTATCTGCAACCCCTATCCTACCTCTGTGGAACTCGAATTTGCTCCTGGTGAGCGCCTTCGTCAAGATGTCAGCATCCTAATCCTCCGTGGGAATGTATGATAGTAACATGATCCTCCGCTGAACACAGTCTCTGATATGATGGTACCTGATGTCGATGTGTTTGGATCTATCATGAAATACTGGATTAACCGAGAGTTTGATGCAACTCTGGTTATCACAATATATCACAGTAGGCTCCAAATGTAACCCGAACAATCCGACCAGGCTCTTCCTCATCCATATAGCCTCGCATGCAGCCAAACTCGCTGCCAGATACTCGGCCTCTGCTGAACTGAGTGCCACGGATCTCTGCTTCCTGCTGTACCAGGAAACTGCTGTCGATCCAATGCTGAAAATCCCTCCAGATGTGCTCTTCCGGTCCGTTGGGCTCCCTGCCCAATCTGCATCCGTGAAGCCACAAAGCTTCACCTCATCCTCCTGTCTGTACCAACTAAGAATTGTCATAAAACCACTCATTCTTCAAACATATGTTTCAAAACTAATCCTCCTGCAAGAACAAAGATTCATATTGGATGGATCACTTCTTGGAAATGGGCTACAACAAGCAAGAAGATATTTGAGTCATATGATAGAATTTTTTCTAGAGTATTGAACAGTATTATTGTTGAGTTTTCTCCATCATCTCACCTTGTATCTGACAGGGCGGGAAGTGATGGTCATATACAAGTTTCAAATCCATATCAAGTGAGCCTGAGCCACAACCTGCCATACCAGATTCAAAGTTGTAGCCAAAGATAGAGATGCCCCTGAGCATGCCTTTGGTTGGTGGTCAGCCGTAAACCATCTATGCGAGTTTGAGACCTCCCTTTTTAGGTTGTGCTTCTCTGTCTTCAAATAATTTGGGACAACTCCTTCAACTTCTTGCCATTTTTGGAAGAGTTCTATGAATTTCATTAAGAATTCCATAGTTGGTGGTCATCCTTAAACCACCGCGGGTTGAGACCTCCCTTTTTAGGTTGAGGCTATCCCTTTTTTATGCAAGTTGCATACCTCCCTTTTCCAGGTTGAAGGTCGCCCTCTTCAAATAATTAGGAGCACGTCCTCTAGCAGAAGACTTCAACTTCTTGTCGTATTTGGAAGAGTTCCAAGAACTGCATTAAGCATTCCAGTGTTGGTGGTCATCCTTAAACCACCTCCTTATTCCAACATTTCATAGAGCACAGCTAGTCTAGTATTGCCACATATTTTTTCACATTTTGTATTACATCCCTCTTCTTGGACTCATACATACCCCTTTGGATTAAGCGAAAGAATGTTGGACACCTAATCCTCTAAGGGTTGGTGTTTAAGTTGAATAGTCAAAGGGATTCCAAGAGACCACTTGGAATATGAAACCAAGGGTAACTAGACTTGTATAAATGTGTATCATTGTGAATAGTAATGCATTCAATTCTTCCCCCGGATGCGGGTGATTGCGGCCGTTGGAGAGGGACACGAGGCGGCCATGTGGGATGCCACACGCGCGGCTCCACGTGACCAACCTTAGGACGAAGACCTGCATTTATTGTTGGCATGAGAGCGCCATAACTTCACCCTCCGCCACCCTTACCTCAACGTACCTGCTCTCCCTCACCATTACTCTGCTTGCCATGGATATTAAATCCATCACCTCGGCTCTCTCCAATTCTATTCGGCCCTCCCGCTAGTTCTCTATGTGATTGCCCTTTTCTGCCCCTTCGCCTCTGGTGCCTCCCCCCCGCTCGCCCCTGGTTCGACCTCACTCTGGCCTCTGCTCGCCTCCGAAGCCTGCTTTGGCCCCCCACTGGTATGGCGACTCTACTCCCTGCACCATCATGCTATAGAAATTTGCTGAATAAATTTGAAGATTTATTCACTGAGATTATCCTGGTCATACACTAATTCGAATTAATGCATAACACATAACCTCTTCTACAATTAATCGTCGCATGCGGAAACAAAACAAGCGGTAAGCGATCATAAGAACATCAAATCATCACACACATATAACGCATTATGTATGGGGAAAGCTTATAGCTGAAAACCCCTCAGCTATTTTGTTTATTATATGGAAGAGAACATGTAACAATACAGAGCACAATACTCCTCACAAGTACTCAGTACTATCTCATAAAGTTACACACAAACTAGCTCAGTTTTGAACAAGTCACGGGTTCAAAACTCCTCCACTATTTGCCTGCCTCTATTGCGCAATCCAAGTTGGTTGAATGAGAGATCCAAGTTCGAATCTCCTTGGCTTGATCTGCGCAATCCTCATTGGCAATCTCCTCCAATGCTTGTGCAAATCTCATGCACAACTATAGTCACAACTAATAGCAAACCGGCTCTTTCACCTATCTCTTCCACTGGTCTTCACTGAACTGTCCATGCACTGGTGTTAACTGATGTGTTATTTAGTTGAATTATGAGTTAATAATTAGTGAATTAAATAATATTTAATTCACACAACTCATCTCTAGTGTATTAGCCAGTTAAACTAAATACAACTAGTTCAACTAAGTTAAACTGAACACAACTCCATCAACTGCTCCATCAACTCCACCAAACTCTGCCACATGAGTTCTAACTGAAGTCAACCATGCATTAGCTCAACCAAACCCTAGGAATAGCGTAATTCCTTTGTCAGCTGCATGGGCCACATCCGTAGCTCGAACTGAAGTGCTGCAAGAGGATAAGATAATGTTTATAGTCTAAATATTATTAAGAGCTAATAATATTCGACTGTTCTATTTTTAGACTGGCAGTCTAAAAATAGACTTCGCCCAATATCTAAAAATAGAGGTCCATCTATTTTTACCAACATGACCAACCATCCAAGAATAGCAACCTGCAACTCCTAGACCATGATCCATATGTCTAAAAATAGACAAAGTCTAAAAATAGACTTTGCGCCAAAAATAGTCTGCGGGCCCACTTAGTGAAGGCGACTTCATTTCACTAAGCTCCATCATCTTGTTGCATTTTCAACACTCCCTCTCAACAAGATATGGATTATCTGCAACTATCCACCTACGTGGAACTGAATTTGCTCTAGTGAGAGCCTTGATAGATGTCAACATCCTAAATTCTATAGTGGGAATGTATAATAGTAACATGATCCTTGAACAGGTCTACGATATGATGGTACTGATGTACGATGTGTTTGGATCTATCATGAAATACTGAATTAGCAGAGAGTTTGATGCAACTACGGGTTATGCAATATATCTGATGGAAGCCAAATGTAACCCCGAACAATGACAGGATCTTCCTCATCCATATAGCCTCGCATGCGACCACGGCTGTTGCCATATACTCTCGACCTTCTTGGGCGAGTGCCACGGATCTGCACTTCTTCATGTCGTGAGCTAGCATTCGATCAATGGTGAAATCCACTCGGATGTGCTCTTCGGTCAGTTGGGCTCCCTGCCCAATCTGCATCAGTGAAGCCAGCAAGCTTCACTCCATCCTCCTGTCTGTACCATAGACCATATCCCGATGTGCCTCTGATATAGCGCAATACATGCTTGCCCGCCTTCCAAAAGAGCTTGGTAGGCTTAACCATAGCTTGCGAAAGCTGGTTAACTTCATAGCATATATCGGGTCGTGTATTGACCAGATACATAAGCGACCCCACCAACTGTCGATAGACAGTGGCATCCACTACCTCCGCTGAAGTAGCATCCTCCTTCCTCCAATCTCCAGGAAGAGGAGTATCAACAAGCTTGCAACCATGCATGTTGAACTTCTCCAGAATCTCCCGGGCATACTTACCCTGAGAAACAAATAGTCCACCACTGCGCTGCCAGATTTCCAATCCCAGGAAATAATGAAGAAGGCCCAAGTCCTTCATCTTGAACTCTCTAGCAAGATCCTCCTTGCATGAAAGTATCAACAGCTCATCACCCATCAGAATCAAATCATCTACATACAGTACGATGATCAACAACTTCCCCTCCACCACAATCTGGTACAGGTTAGGATCTGCCTCACTCTTGGAGAATCAGATCGGTGAAATAGCTATGCAAATAGGTGTACCAAGCATGAAGTGCTTGCTTCAACCCATAGTGCACTCTTGATGCACACATGCGAAAAGCTAAGATCTCAAAACCTTCGGGCTACTCTATGTACACCTCCTCCTCAGTTGGTTGAGAACTGTGATTATACATCAATACGATGGATGTGCCACTTCATCTACGCTAAGAGAGCAAGAAATCGTCAGTATGGCACATTACCTTGTAACCAGTGAAAAAGTCTCCTCATAGTCTCTATCGGTGAGAAGCCCAGGCCAACAAATCTTGCCTTGCTTCTCCACCTCTTGTCATGCCCTGCTTCACTTTGTAGATCCATATCGAACCCACCACTGATTTCCCTTCCGGTCTTGGGACAATCTCCCATGCACTGTTTCTGACAATCGAATCATACTCTTCCACCATGGCATCTACCCATGCGGGGTCCTCCACAGCTTCCTCGAAAGAGGATGGCTCTGTCACGACACATTTGCTCACAAGAGCCATGTATCCAGTGTATCGGTCTGGTGACTGTCTCTGTCTGCGCTGTGCTGTAGGTGGTCCTACAACCTTCTCTGCATCTTGAGCCAGTCGCTCAGCTTTTGTAGTGCGCTTGCGCCCTCTGATGGTTGTCGCTGCATGAGTGGTCTCTTCCACTCCATGAATCTCATCTCGTGGCTGATCCACATCCTGAGACTCATCCTTGGGAGCTAACAGCTCCTCCTCTGCATGCAAGTGTGGCTCCCTCTCAAGCGAACACTACATGGCTTTCTCCTCCTGAAATTTAATATCCCGTCGCACGACAGTCTTGCGACTGTCTGGAAAATACACTCGATAGTTGTGGGGCATATCAGTGTACACCAAAAATATCCCAACCTCTGCGGTCAGCTCCAGCTTCTTTCTGGCATCCTTTTTGACATGCACGTACGTAGGTGAACCAAAAATCCTCAAATGGGAAATATCAGGCCTCTTACTAGAAAACGCCTCCTCGAGTGTACTCATACCAAGTATCTTGTGAGGACAACGGTTCTGCACATATACTGTAGTATTGCATGCCTCAGCCCACAAGTGAAGGGGTAGGCCCTGATCATGCAACATCGCCCGTGCAGCACCCACGATCGTTCTGTTCTTCCGCTCAACAACCCCGTTCTGCTGTGGGTTATGGGGAGCTATGAGCTCTCTTCGAATCCCTTCTGCGCTGCAGAAGTCCTTGAACTCGCAGTAATTCACCACATTGTCACTCCTGAGGCAACTTCACCTTCCTTCCTTGATTTTTCTCTGACAGTGCTTTGAACTCACCAGAACTAAAGAGCATTTTCGCTCTTCTTACACATGAAGTAGATCCGACACTTCAGAGAAAATGAGAAATCATCCATGAATCAGTCACATAGTGCTTGTGCTGTGCTGTCGAAACTACTAAGAAAGGACCACACCGTATGTGAACTCTCTTGAGGATCGTCGTGGCGCGACCATCCTTCTCGTGAAAGGTGGCTTTCACATACTTCCCCAAGGTACACCCCTTGCACTGATCTGACTGCGCAAGAGTGCCCTTAGGAAGCCCAGTAGAAATCTGCTGCAGGATCTTCAAAGCTCCATGGTGAAGGTGGCCCAATCTCCCGTGCCACAGTTCACCCTCATCATCCCGGCTCACCACTTCTCCCGCCTTGCATGCCATTGCTGCGCAGCCATCTACTTGCAACTGATAAAGGTTCTTGGTTCGAACCCCTATCTTTGGTCTCGTATGGATCTTCTTGGCAGGGAAAGCTTTTCCCTGTTGAAGACACATCTTGCTGTCTTCAACTAACCTGAGAGATCAAGTTCTTCATCAATCTGCCATCACTTCCTTGATACGAAGGTTCTGAAACTCCTCCTCAGCGAAAGGATATGAATGCCGTGCAGGCATACTTGTATCTACCATCATCACCCATCTCGATGTGCACGCCAAGATCTTTGTCCTCCAGATCTGAAAACAAATCCCGATCTCCTGTCATGTGAAAAGACGCACCACTGTCCAAGAACCACACTGATCCCAGCACACTTGAGACCAAGCATGCGATCAGTGAAAAGTCAAGCTCGAACTGCGAGGCCAAAGCCTCTCCATCTGCAGATCTTCCCGCTTGCTTGTTTTTCTTCTTCTGCGGACAATTTTATGGCATAATGTCCGTGCTGGTGACAGTGAAAACACTTCACCTTAGACATGTCTTGCTTCTTGCCCTTCGCACCTGAATGAGAAGATTTCTTGCTCTTCCCCTTCTTTTCTTTGGCAGCCAAAGCGCAGTTTTCTTCATCAGCTCCCTTTGATGAAGATCAATCTCTGGTATTCCACCTTATCTCCTCTTGCACAAGATCAGACCACAGTCTTTCCCATCCTGGCAATTTCTCCCGACCATTGACACTGTCCTGATAGGAATTCCAACTCTTTGGAAGACCAAGGAGAGCCAACTCTTCGTCATCGACAGTCACCCCCACACTTCCCAGCTCATCCCTGCATTGGGTTAACCTTGTGAAATACTTGGGCATACTGTCGCCCTTCTCCATCTTGATGTTCCTGAGTTTATCCTTGAGCGCCAGCTTCCTCTGGTCACTCTTTCTTTGGAATAGATCCGTCAAGGCTTTCCACATCAAATATGGAGAAGCCTTCCCATGCAGGCTGGACACAATGTGATCCTTCACGCCCTCCAACAGGATCCTTCGACATTTTTCTTGCTTCTTTTGCCAAGCTTCAATAACAGCAGCATCATTAGAAGTAGGCTTTGGAATTTCTTTCTCAATAAACTCTAGCAGCCCATTGTCATCTAACACCGCCTCCATTCTATCCTTCCATGCGATATAGTTCGAGCTACCCTCCAGGGCATACTCAAGTCGCAATCTGTTGAAAGACATTTTCAACTACGACACCAAGAATACAATTCTGCAAATTCGAATTCCACCAGCTAAACTCAACCGCTTCCGATCTATACTTGAGAACAAGTTATTTCTAAATCAGAGATCGACTGTAGGGGCATTTACCAGACCTTTCACCTTCCAAAGAAGGATGAATCCGGAGGCTACCTGGCCCGCGCTACAGACTCTGCCTATAGAAATAAAATGCAATCACCGTAATAGATCTTGATGATTAATTTCCCTCTGATACCATATAGAAATTTGCTGAATAATGAAGATTTATTCACCAAGATTATCATGGTCATACACTAATTCGAATTCATGCATAACACATAACATCTTCTACAATTAATCGTCGCATGCGGAAACAAAACAAGCGGTATGCGATCATAAGAACATCAAATCATCACACACATATAACGCAATATGTATAGGGAAAGCTTATAGCTGAAAACCCCTCAGCTATTTTGTATATTATATGGAAGAGAACATGTAACAATACATAGCACAATACTCCTCACAAGTACTCAGTACTATCTCATAAAGTTACACACAAACTAGCTCAGTTTTGAACAAGTCACGAGTTCAAAACTCCTCCACTATTTGCCTGCCTCTATTGCGCAATCCAAGTTGGTTGAATGAGAGATCCAAGTTCGAATCTCCTTGGCTTGATCTACGCAATCCTCATTGGCAATCTCCTCCAATGCTTGTGCAAATCTCATGCACAACTAATAACAATCTCACCCTTTCATCTACCTCTTCCACTAGTCTTCACTGAACTGTCCATGCACTGCAGTCAACTGATGTGTTCTTAATGAGTTAATAATTAGTGAATTAAATAATATTTAATTCACACCACTCATCTCTAGTGTATTAGCCAGTTAAACTAAATACAACTAGTTCCACTAAGTTAACCCGAACACAACTCCACCAACTGTCTCATCAACTCCACCAAACTCCGCCACTTGAGTTCTAACTGAAGTCAACCATGCATTAGCTCACCAAACCCCTAGGAATAGTGTAATTCCTTTGTCAGCTGCATGGGCCACATCCGTAGCTCCAACTGAAGTGCTGTAAGAGGATAAACTGAAGTTTATAGTCTAAATATTATTAAGGGTTAATAATATTTGACTATTCTATTTTTAGCCCGGCAGTCTAAAAATAGACTTCGCCCAATATCTAAAAATAGAGGTCCATCTATTTTTACCAACATGACCAACCATCCAAGAATAGCAACCTGCAACCCCTAGACCATGATCCATATGTCTAAAAATAGACATAGTCTAAAAATAGACTTTGCGCCAAAAATAGCCTGCGGGCCCACTTAGTGAAGGTGACTTCATTTCACTAAGGTCCATCATCTTGTTGCATTTTCAACACATGCCTCGTCGCCATCATATGAGGTGCAGGAGAGCTAGGGGGTGCGGCCATGTCTCCCGTCCTCCTCTGTCGCTCTCCCTTGGGCATGATATGAACCTCTCTTTTGACTGGAATGAGCCCGATAACTCGCCCCCTATCAACCTGAATGCACAGCTTTCGCTCCAAGTTCCGGCCTCTAGTTCTATCCCTTCCCCCTCCCGAAGCAAAAAACGTCCTCGTAAATCTACCATTTCTTCTGATCCCGCCTTCATCCCTCTCAAGATGAAGGCCCTTCCTGTGCAGAGTGCCTCTAGTGGAATCAAAGGCTCCAGTGACTCCAATGGCGATAGCGACAGCAGCGGCTTTGGAAATTCGGAACAGTCCAAGCGTGATGTCTCTGTGGGCTTGCCCGACGCTCCAGCCTCGCCACGTCTCCAACTCAATGACCACGCGTCGCGCAAGGAGAAGGAGGACAGGGGTTACGTGTGTAGAATTGTGGAAGAGGCGCCCAACTCCAGTGATAAAAATGCAGGCACTCAATAGACCGGGTTTTTTCTGTTCCATCAGCTTGTTCTTGTCTAAGAATTGTCTTTCATGGGTTTTGTGTTTAATTTTGAAAACCATAACTGCTGGTTTCCCGCCATGGGCAGCAGGCACTTTCTAGCTTCCAAGGATTGGTTTCCCTAACAGGGGCAGTGCAAGACTCTTGAAACTTCCCTGTGAACTGAACTTGTTCAGTCCACAAGAAGAGACCTATAACTTTTTGTTCAATATGATATAATAGAAATAGCTTAACTTAAAAAAAAAAAAAATGCATTCAATTCTTGTTCTTCATATATTTTGTCTTTGTCATTATTGTGTCTAAGAGAAACTCAAATTTCAAAAATTCAAAAAAAAAAATTAATATTTAGTTTTACCAAAACTTTAATCAAATTTGGAAATAGCTTCTAAAATTTGCAAATTAGTTAAAAGTCAAAGAATTTTACCTAAAATGATTACAATATACTCTAGGTATAACAATTAACATCATATATATATATATATATATATATATATATATATATATATATATATATATATATATATATATATATATATATATATATATATATATATATAAGTCACAATATTCTTTAACATGTAGATTGAGTGCGACTTTACCATGGAAATTATTAACGTGCAAATATATTTTGTTTCAACACCATGCCTTATTAATACTACATACCAAATATGAAAAGTGTTCACATGGAATTTTCTTTAATTTTGACATAAATTAATTAAAATATCATAGCTAAATTTGAGATAAATATTAACCCCTTGATATGTGAATTCTACCGTGAATATTATAGCATATGCTATGAAGGTAAAATTAAAATTATGGAAAGCCTATTATGAAATAGACATTCTTATATATGTAATTATATAAAATAATTGTGTTTAAAATTTTTATTAGTGTGTCTCTCATGTTCAATTCCTTCAATGTTAAGCATGAAATTAATACATGATATATACACATATATAGAAAGAACCACCATAAATCCATTATAAGTGTGGATCTATAAGCTGAAAGAATAATACAATTTTTTGAAATGTAAACCTTAAATATATCTACAACTTTTTTTTAATATTTGCACTTTAAAGCTCCATGGAAATAGACATGTTGGCATCTAAAGCTCCATGAAATAGACATGTTGGCATCAAGACAAGGAAGATAAAAACTAAAAAATAAAATTAAAGATGACAAGCTATGTTGAACTTCTTTTTATGAGTTTTGAATTTCAGATTGATTCAGGCAAATCAACGTTTTTATACTTCAAAGTCATTATAGCTTTGGGGAGAGTGATTATGAGAGTGGTTTAGATAGATAAAAACAAAAACAATCAAGTCACTCAAATGAAATAGATGATTGCCCCATAATTTGTTTATTTATGAAAAAGAGGTTGATGTTTTAGGGTTTTATTTAAACAAAATATTAGATATATTTAGAATGGTCCGATGCTGTAGAGAAAACAAAAACAATATTTTGTCAAATCACGTCTTTTGTTTTTGAAATATGCTCGTTACAGACACTGCTTAGCTTGGATGCTTCTGGCCCACCGGCCCACCATGAGGACTAGTAATATTAGAGGTAAAGCAAATCCAAATGACTTGTGCTTCTTATCATTTTAGTGAGGATGTTTAGTTTTATAGTTTTTTTTTAATATGTTATTTTTTTTAATTAATTAATTTGAGATAAATTGATTAAAAGTTTATAAATTATTTGGATATAAATCTTAATTTTTGATTTGTGAATATTATTATCAATATTTAATTTTTTTTTATGAGGTTTGAATTCCAGATTTACTCAATTTCACCTAAATCAACTTGTCTATAGCTCAAAATCATTTCCTATTATCAATATTCAACCCTTCTCTATAAAATTTGAATTTCAGATTTACTAAACCCTACCTAAATCAACTTGTTTACAGCTCAAAATTATTGAGGCTTACAATGAAAACAAAAACAATAAAACAATACAAATGAAATAAATAATTGTATATTTATGAAAAAGAAATTGATTCTAGGAACATAGCAAAAATAAAAATAAAAAAGAAAATAACATTCTGTTAAATCAAATTTCCTTTTAAAATACATAAAATATTCTAAAATCTAGCCACCACAATTTAAAGATTATGATTAGCTATTCAGAAAACCAAATAACTCATTCTTACATTGAAAAAATAACTTTAAAACCTAACATGGAAGCTATAACTCAAAAATGCATTGAAAAACTACTACATAGATTCTGTAAACTATAACAAGCCCATTATCAAGCAAGCAAGCAACATTAACATTGAAAAACTACGACATTCTGTACACCAAACTACTACTTACATTGAGAAACTACTACATTCCGTACACTAAACTATAACAAGCCCATTATCAAACAAGGAAGAAACATCGCTACCATTTTATTTTAGTAGAGATATTAGATGCATTCGGAATCGCCCCGTGGTCAACCCAATTATAGCCGACGAAACAGTGGTCAACCAAATTATCCTAAGCACCGATGGCATTGGGGCAACTATCCAACCAATGCAGTCGCTACACACAGACTTTTCTTGCGCAGTATAGGTTGCTTGCCCGTAGGTGAATTGTCACCTACTGCAATCTCCACCTTGTAGTTGTCACCGTTGGCTTCCACACCCTGTTGCAGTTGTGATAACAGGGCTTTGATAGCGCGCTGCGACTGTCATGCGAGTTACATTGCGGCTCACCCACGACCACCCCTGCGAGTAGTAACATCATCAGAGGTGAAGCAGAGGGTTACCTGATCGTCATGGTTGCCTCGAATGGAATCAAATAATCTCAATAATAATCACAATCCCTTAACAAATAAGAAATAAGAAATATACATTTATTAATTGTGATAAGAGTGGAGTATTAATGGCATCAAATTAATCAACATTCTTGGAATTCCTGTGTTGAATTCCTTATGGTTAGTGTCTACATACTCATTTGGTCATTTGAAACAATTTCTCATTTCCACTTAGGAGATATTAGTGGTAGCAACCATGCTAGGTTCTTATGCTCAATTTCAACCTTTTGGCATTCCAAGCAAATAGCTATATAACCAATCACTGGTTTCTTCATAATTGGCCAAAAGAATTACTTTCGAATCATTGAGATTGTCTTTTTTGATACTATGGGTGCTCAGTATAAGGCACTCTATGCATCTCATTCAACAACAAATTTTTCATTCTCTGAGAATTTGGAACATAAATCTTGCCTTTATACAAAAGAAATCCATCTTCTACCACTTCATAGTCCCTATATTTAGGCTTGAATTAGCTTTTTTGTACACTTCTTTCAATTCTTTTTATTTCTTATCTTTATTACTAGCCTCTAAAATACTGATTTTTGTATGTACCCTCATGTTGAGTGGATAACCAATCTATTTTCCTTCCCCATTATGTTCTTAATTTCAAATTCATAATCATCCAAAAATTCCAACCCTTTATTTGCCGAAGCATTTAAATTTGGCTATCCAAACAACTGATTTAACCCAATGTGATCAATATCATTGATGTTGGAAATCCATCAATGGAGGGGATGTCCTAGTATGATGCCCCAATTAGACCTCACAGTGTTTGGCCTAGATGCCCCAACCCGGAAATGAGGCTGGTTTCCATTATTCTTAGAAATTTTCCTTGCCTGAAATTATCAACATAAGGGATTACAAAAAAGTCCTTGAAGCAAGCAAGTTGACATTGTGAGACATACAATTGCAATGTATATAAGGTACTTTCACAGAAGGGAAAAAAGAGAGTGAGCCTCTAGAAGAAAAGCAGTAGTACTATCCTAAAAGTGTCACACAAGAGCATGAAATAATCATTTATTAACCTACAAATTAGCTCACAAGATAACAACAACCATAAAAGCATGTAATAATGCAAATTCAATAGGATACATACCAAAAAATGAAATAGTTCATTTTCATTAGTATGTGTAAACTTAAACATGCACCAAAAACAATGAAAAAATAGTCTCACCGTCATTCATAACATATGCATGAAAGTCCAAGCTCTAACCGCTTCATATATTAAGTGAAAGTCCCAAGATATACAATTACAATGCTACCAAAATAGCCTCAATAGTGGAACATTAAGTCACCACTTTATCCTCCAAAGAAAGATCTTATATCTTATGCCAAGCCAGAGAAGCCAAGGTGAAAAGTCCAAAGTTCACTCTCTTAAGCTATGAGGATGAATTTATAACAAATGAGATACCTCTCCACCTCCCATGTTACTTTTGACCTCCCTCATGACTCTTCAAGTTCTATAGTGACTCTTTCAAATTCCTATTTGACCTTTGAGTATCCACGTGACTTTCAAACTTTCTAGTGACTTTTTACATTCCATGTGGGACAATTGTGATTCCACACATTTTACCTTTTCTGATTTTTGGAAATTACATAATTACATTCCACATGTAATGTGGAAAATCACATTAACTCGTATGAATTTGTAATGACACTATGAGAAGCCATGACTTGGAGACGATGACATAAGACTTTATTTCATCAATGCCAATCTCTTCTCCTTGCTACTATGACTTTAACTTCTTCATGATGGATAGTTTCTTGTTCTTTATCTTCCCCCTCCAAATGGTTTAGATGAGTGTTGAAACCTTCCATGTGAGCATGAGTTTCCAACTCTTTTGTGTTGGTCCAATACTCTTTCACATCCTTCATGATGGTTCTTCCTTCTGCTCTTGTTTCGCAACTGCTCTCTTGTAACTCCTACTTGGAATCTTCCTTTAGCATCACCTTGCCATGATGAGATGGTACACTCATAAATGAAGTTAACTCATGACAAGGAAAGGTCAGTAAAAAAAATATCATAATCTACCTTGCTTCTTTCGCAACTCACTTATTCATCGAGGACAGATTGTAGGATTGAGGAGAAGGTTGTGGGATTGCATAGTGTGCAGAAACAAGTGGTAGTGATGAAGGTCTAATAACTATGGCTGCACAATGTGTAGTGATTGAGGGACATGAAGGAAATATTGCACCTTTGAGGGAGTGATAGATTCAGTGAGGTAGGGTTGATCACTATGAATACATAATGTGTAGTTTTGGAAGGATTGAGATAGTTGATTTCACAATTGAGTAAGTGAACGATTGATACAAGCCTTGGTTGATGACTGAGAATGTGTAGTGCACAGTGTAGGCCTAGCTATGTATATATTGCATAGTGAGCAAGTGCAAGAGGCACGAACTGGACAATGAAATTACTCAATGTGTAGTTCTTAGAGGCATTGGCTGCACAATGCATAGTTCTAGGAGGAAAGGATGGCCAACTGGGGCTTATGAATATGTAGTGTGTATTTCAAGAAGGAAAGAGAATGGGTAGTTGGTCGAGAAAGTTGCAAAGGAAAGAAAACTCAATGATTGGCTAAGTGTGGGATCAGTAAAGAAAAATGATGAGACTGGAGCATGAACAAGGATTAAACATGATAACACACACATAAACGGTCAACCACATGACAATGAAACACTTAGCACCTAGAATCAACAAGCCTCTAGTGAAACAATATCAAAATGACACCTAACTCCAAGTGTGACACTTGAAACATAGATTTATGACATTATGAACACAAGTTATGACACAAGTGTCGACTACAACCAGAAAAGTGTGCTAATTTTTTTGAGAGTGTCTAGAAACTATTCTTATGATATATAAGATTATCTTATGCAACAGATTTCTCTAGAGATGCCTCTAGTGGTGCGCCAATGTGTGACACATGCAAGAGTGGAAACAATAAAAGATCACACTTTTGACTGCAAGAATAAGTGAAAATGAAACTTACAAAAGCTAAAGAAAGTGAAAGTGACACATGTGAAAGATAAAAGAATCAAATGCAACACTTGAGAAAGCGAAAGAAAGAAAAAACTACATACACAAAAGTGGAAGAGAAAATTATGAAAGCAAAATCGCACAAAAGTAATAGTTGAGAAAACTCATTGGGATGATGGCACACTTCAACTAAGTGTGAGGGAGACTATCAACTGAAATTTTTCACTGACTGTCCTCATGGATTTCACAATCACTGTCTTTATGAACAACAGAGTCATTGTCAACAAGGACTATGCACTCACTACCATTGCGAGTTTTAAATTCAATGAATATAGGGACTACACATGCACTACTTCCAAAGACTGCATAAGAAACACTCTCAAGGATTGTGCAATTCTTATCTTCAAGGGTAAACATTGACTATTGTGTTTTCCAGAGGAGTGTGTGCTTGAGAATGCGTCAAAAGGATAAGAATGTGTAAGAAAGTGGTTTTGACACTTAGATTTCCAGAAGAATACTTGATCACTTAGAAAAACATCAATCGGTGATGAATCGAGAGTGGAAGACTTGAAATGGAAGATCATAATATCACAAGGAGGCTCCAAAATTAAAAAGTAGGAAAACTTTTAGAGAGTGTTTGTCACAGGGACAACACTTGGAAACTCACTAGAGGAACTCCATGTTCTTTGCTTGGGTTTACATTTAAGCACAAGGTCTAGTCTTTTAGGAAGTATTGATTCATTGTGTGGATCGCCTCAGTTTCCCCATTCAACCTAGTTATAGATGTAGGCTCTTTCATTCCCTTTCTCATCCAAACACATTTACGAATCTTACCACAATTGTTTTGATCTGGAAGAAGGGTAGTATGTAGTGGTTCTAATTTCAGTTCCATCTCTAGTGTTTCTCCACTGCCGACATCTAGGTTTAGCACCCTTGATCTGAATATGGGAAAACTAGCTTTTTTGTGCTAGCTCCCTCATCAGTATAAAATAAATGTGTTTAGGATCATCTCAAATTAGCAAGTTGTGAAAGGGTTTAAGTGCCAATTTTGGTGTATTTTATGATAAATTTCTTAAGTAAATTAGCTCTTAAAAAAAATTGTACAACAAGTAAATTGCAAATAAATAACACATAGAAAACACATTACACAATAGCTGATAACGGAGTTCACCCCTCTTGGGCTACATCTCAATGGACCTGCTTCAATGGCTAGGTCCTCTTTGGATTAATGGTAAATTCTCTGATTGAATGCACCTACAGTGCTCAAATGGCTCTGAAAACTGCTCCAATGGACTTAGAAGACCCAAAAACCTCAAAATAGACTCTTCAAGCTCTGAAAATGGTCTTCAAGTGGACTAGGCATGGCCTTCTCTCCCAGTGGCCCTAGGCTTCTTTAATATTCAAAGTGAAACAAAACACTTACAGAAGTGCTCCTCTGCCTTTGAAACCTGCACCATCATTCTCAAAGCATCCAAATCATCTAGGATTGACTCTTTATTAGCTTAATTTGGTCGAAATATGCCAAAGTTATGGCTTCTTTAGTATTTCCTAGTAAAAGTCTGCTAAAACTGGAGCAACTCCAATTAACTCTGCCACATTTGGGAGTTCCGCCAAAAATGGTGGACTCCGCCAACTTCTTCGTCAAGTTAAGTGTGTAGTTATTAATTTTAAGTGGGATTTAATTAGTGTTAAATAATTTTTTAGCGCTAAATGCAGGGTTTAAACAAATCCAAATTTTAAAATCGGATTAGCACTATTGAAACATTGTTATGGAATTTAACAACTGTGATTCAAGGTTAATATTTTAAAACTAATCCTGCACCATAACATTGGCCCTCCACCTGGTCACAGACCATGGTTCTATGGGACCAAGGGACTGGCCCTTTTAACTCCCGTCGAAAACTTTGTTTAAACACAAATATGCTTCGCACCCAAAACATTTTACGAAACATTTTTGTGGTCTATTGGTAATGTTGGTGCGTAGTGTGGGGGAGGTCACAGGGTCAAGCCCCACCTCAACCCAGCCACTATATACAGTTTTTCCACAATAAATAAATGAAATTTTGACCTTGGACTTAGTAAAAAAATTTGGCCTTTGAGGGGCACGTGGTGGCCTCCAGGCTAGCCACATGTCAGCTCCCAATTGGTCTGTTCACAACAAACCTTAAACTGCCACATAGCCCAGAAATTCGGGCCAACCATATTTCAACAAGTGTCAGCATGCTATTCGTTAGTGGAAAACCATAGCTTTGACCCCTTTGACCCTATTTGACCCTTTTTCTTTGAAAAATCACATGTTTGGCAAAGCAGCCAACAAGCTCTAACTTCCTCATACGGACATCGTTTTGAGTGAAATGAAGTGGGCCAGATTCCTGACAATGAGACCTATTCATTCGTTCTAGTTTGGAGTGATTCTGAGCACTTTTAATTTTTAGCAAATTGGTGCCCCCAATCCAGATTCCAATCAACCCCGCCAGAGTCACTATAGAAACACAAGCATTTCTTCACTGCCATTGATCCCATTCAGTACCCTAGCAAAGGTTCTTGCTTCACCTCTCTATGTACAAAAATAGGATTTTCAATTTGCATAATGACATTTCCTAATAATGCACACAAGCTTCTAATCCATGCCAAGATACCATCATAGTTGGCATCTTACGCCTTGTTGGTCCTACACACCTAGGGACACATGCACATTCCTAGGAATGAAAAAACATTCATGTGTGCATGTTTGATGGCCCCGCTGCCACGTTTGGGGTCATCATCTTCATGTTAGTGCCCTTAGTCAATTCCCACTTACTTTTTCAATTTTCCATAATCCTTCTTAAAGTTTTGTTATAGAATTTCTCACAAAAAAATTTCATAAACTTTATGTTAGGTGTTTTCTCATTAGTCTACACAGTTTATTTTTCTCACAACACTTCTTCATACACTTTATGCTAGTTCTTTTCTCATTAGTCTACATAGTGTATTTTCTTGCCACACATGACTTATGTGATTCCGCAACCACTTACCATTTGGTTATTTAGGTACAATATATCGCTAGAGTACTAAGATATTCTATCATTATTATTCCCTAGTTCCAAAATATTTCATCATGTTTTGGTTGATTTCTTACACTTGTTTGAGAAACATCTACATATTCACTTTATATATCTAATTATTGCTATGTTATACTCATGTCATCATTCTAGCTTGGTCATGGTTATGCGAATTGTAATAGGCTATCATCAATCATTTATTAAAATACACATTTATTTATACTTTTTTTTCTATCTTCTCATAGTTTTACAATCCTCTAAGGGGTGAGTTTCTTCAAATTTTGACTTCATTCACATGTACTTTAGGGGCTCATAATACTATTTATCATTTATAATGTCCCCTGATATGGATTGGATTATTATATTAATTTTCATCTATCTCAATTCTTTCAGAGTGGAAGGATTAGAGGAATCAATTTGCATGATATTTTTTTATCAATGGGTCCGAGTTTGGAAATATGGGGTCTAAAATCTATGAGAGAAATTTTTAAGTATTAAACATTACTTTTGGGTAAAAAATCTCTCACTTGTGCAACACCCTCTAGTGCTCAAAGTTTGTATGAAAAATTTATGTCACCTCGAAGTTGACCTACCATGTTGACCACCATGGTACAAGTGGATATCATGTAAGCCCCCATTACTGATGCATATGGGGCTAGCCATGTGTGGAATTTCAAAAATACTCTAAAAGTTCCAAAATATCAACTCTAGTTGAGGGTTCATGGAAAGAAACTTGTGAGAATTACAAATATTGTAACCATTTAATATAAAGTTAAAATGATTGACATATGGGGCAAGGATTCAGAGCTTTAGGGAAGGAGGTGATTAGGAATTTAGAGGACCTTAGTCATATGTGGTAGAATAATTTGTTTGGTATAATGATGATGGTGATTGCAAATCAAAATAATTGAAAGATGGCAGAAATAGCTAAGTGGTGGGAACCAACATAACTAATAGCTAGAGTACATGCATTTAGAGGAGACGACCATAACCATAGGCCATTGTGAAGGCAGTTAGAATGACCATGATGGAGAGGATGGTGGGTTGGAGCAAGGGAGAAAAATGGGAGATAGGGAAAAGGGGGGAGGATAGTCCCAATGAAAGAGGGCTCAACACACGAATAGATAGAGAGTTTTCATAATAATGAAAGAAGGAATTCTTGAAGTTAGAGGACTGATCTTCTCAAGAGAAAAAATTCTAGATACCATAAAGGGGACAATGGAAGATAAGATAGTATCATTAATGAAATGGTAAAGAGTATTAAATTTTCGGTTTTGAGAAGTAGAAGAGTGGCAGAGCCATATTTTAGGTGAAGGAAAATGGTTCTATGGATTCTCTAGTTTGGGTGTAGGGTTGATCCATTGAAGGTAATATTCCTATTTCATCTCAATGAGCTATGGATTCCTGGTTCAGGTTGGAGCTACTAAGGGCATTGGTTTAAGGTGGAGGTGCTACAACCTCTATATTCCTTGTATTGGTTTAAGGGTGGAGGTGGTACAACCTATGGATTTCCTTGTATTGGTTAAGGGTGGAGGTGTAGTAGTATCTTGATTCCATATAATAGTATAAGGGTGGAGACTGAGTAGTATTTGGACTCTGTGTTTCAGCTCTCAACATTGGTTAACTCCATGAAAACATTCCTCCTCAAGATCTGAATTTGGCTCAAGGGTGAATGGTTGCAACAAAGACTGTAGTGTAGTCCAATCCAAATTTGGGTGGAGAGTTGAAGTCCCAATCTTAGTTGGCAAACTTCCTTATAAGATAAGTGCTTATATATATATATATATATATATATCTATCTATATATATATATATATATATATATATATTATGTACCTGTTGATTGTACTACTTGAATGCCTATGCTAATGCCGAGGAATGAGATTTCTTGTAGGTATATGGAATGTTGATTCATTGTGTAAAGTTTATGAGGAATGGTTAATTATTGTATTTTCTTCATGAGCTTGAATCTCATTAATTTCTAGTCCTCATAAATATGTGAATATTTTTGTTGGTATGAGCTTGAAAAATAGTCTATGCTTATTTGTTGAATTTGATGGCCATGGTGTGCTTGTATGTATTTCTATTAGATATTGTTTATGTGTTCTTTGCTATTGAGATGTTATTAATGAGTGAAATTTATATATGCTCATGTGCTTGGTAACATACTAATTTTCCCTATGGTTATGTTGTTTATGTGAAATATGTATGATATTTTCATATTTCAATGGTCTGAGTTTATTGTTGACCAGGAAAATCTGGTAATTGGCTATTATGATGTGCTTCAACACATTTAGCTAATAGCATGGGAAAACTGGTTAATGTACTACATGTCCAAGGTATGCCTAGAGCGGTCTAGAATATCTTTCATTTTGATCCTTGATTTTATGGGAAGAAACATTAATTTTTGAAGACACACACAAAATGTAAAGAATTCTAGTCTATGCAACCTAGGAGAAATTCTAAGTCACAAAGGTTGAAAATTTTCTAATTTTGAGAACTTTAAAATAAATCCTAAGTTAGGGTGGGGCCCGCTAGTCAGAAGTTGGACAAGTCAGCTCAGAGGTAGTTTCTGAAAGAAGTATGAGCCCAAGCTATTTTTGGCCTAGGCGAGTGGTATGTATGCTTATTTTGGGGTCTATAATTGGGGCTTGATAAGCTGGTTCGTCGGTTATGGTGGGGCCAACCTTGACTACAGTAAAGCCTCAATGTGTGTTTCCACCTACCACATGGAATTATACAGGAGTGGTGGAGTGACCACATCGGATGCCACGCAAGAGCCATGTGGCAGACCCTGATGAGTTGGTATAGTTTTTTGGGCAAAAACTAAAATGGCCATGACTTTTGTTACGTAAGTAAGATTGAAGTAAATTTTATACTGGCACTAGAAAACTCTCGATGTGCCTAATACAATGGTGAAATTTATTTTAGTTTTTGAGGAGTTTTGAAAAGGAAAAATCTTATGACTCCATTTCCTAATAAGACATTGGATATTGGGTCAATGATAGTAACACCCTCTTCTACCCTTATGATTAGGGGTAAAATGTATGGGTGGTAGCTGGAGTAAATACCTCTCAAGTCTTCCCAGAACCCAAGGCAGACAGTTAGATTAGATGTATAGCTCACAAATAAATTTCATACATGTTTATACTAATGCTTAATTGAAAAAGTAAGATATTGAAGGATTACCTCTTTGTAGACAGTAGATCTATTGGAGAGCGCTAAGCGGTGTGGCAGAAGTCCACCTCACTGGCTCCAAGTTTGGATCCTACAAAAAATCAAAGCACACGTGTAATATTCATAGTCGTATCACTTACTAGAAACTAAACAAGCATATAATCAACATTTAACTATGAAAATATGAGCCATTTATATCATGCTTCATAGAAAAATAAATAATAAATGTGACACTAAAACATCAAAAGGACAAAACAGATACAGTTCTATTAATATAAGAAGGAAGATTACAACCGTTGGTTTGAACAGGCTTCCCTCAGTCTTCTGAATCCTCTCTCTCTCTCTCCTATCTATCTAAGTGTAATGATACTTGGGCTAAGATTTCTCAATGAACCTTTCTAATCATTAAGCCTCACACTCAATAACAAAGTAACGCTCTGCACATGATCAACTTTTTAACCTTTGACCATGAGCCCAAGCCTCCAATTTATAAGAATTTGGGAGGACAAATCGTGCCAATCTTCTCCATCAGTTTGAATAGGGAAAAATCATGATGTTTGCTTGATTTTCCTTGATTTTTCCCTCTTTGGATGCTCAGTTGGGTTTAGTAATGTCCAATCAGAGGCCTGCACCGCAAGTTGCTACTTTTTGGACTGACTCCTTTGAGAAAAAGCAAGAAATGTCAGTGAGTTACCGCGGGATTTGTCCCTTTTCTTCATGAAAACATGGGTAACGCTTCCCCTTAGGCAAGACAGTGTGTTAACCTAGGCACTAACGCTCCCTCTAAAATACTACGATGTGTTATAACTCATTCTAGTTGTCTCTAGGGTGCGTTACCTTGGAAAAATGGGTCTCTGTCTAGGTAATTTTCTTCCTTCCATGTTTCCTTCTCCTCTGAGCTGATGAGGAGGTCATTTGTCCTGTAACAGATGCCCCCTAAAGTGTGAGGTTAGAGGCGAAGACGATGGCTGAAATACTTTATAATATGTGTAGTAGAGCGAGAGGAGTTGGAGGGCTGAGGAAAACCTAAAACAAACAACATATGTCAGAAATATAAGTATATGTCCTGATTTGAGCATTCCCATGCTCAGTAACTGTATCAAAATGATTTCTCAAGGAAGATTATGACTAGTATGTCCACCGATAAGCACAATGTGGAAGCTTGTGTCATGAAAGGATCAATCTGATAAGTTTTCTTCGAAAACAATATCGCAGCTTGGGAGAGGAAACAAAGTTGAATGATGTAAGCCTCAACCCAAGTTCTTGGTCACCACTTCACTAAAATATATATTTCCATACATGTGAATGAAGGAGTTGTAGTCAAACATGCGAGAAATCATTTGATTACTAGTCAATGATGAAAATTATTAACAGACGTGAGGATGGCCACCGATAAGGATGATGGTCTCCATGATGCACAATATAATCTAGTGAGTATGAATAAATGGTGTTTATGTCGAACACTCGTAGAATCATTCGACTGGGAGCCAGTGATGAGAACCCCCAATCAAACACAAGGTAACCTACCACTGAGGTCTTCAAGTTCCAGGGTGCTGGTATGTTTCTGGATCAACTTCCTATATAAGATGTTGAAATCTATAGGAAGAGATATGTCAAAAGGTAGGCAATGAGGAATCCTACATCAATTGGCATAAAACGGGAAAAGATTATTTTGTTTTAAAGATATTCAAGAGAAAATGGTAGTAACTAACGACGAAAAATGATTTCTGGCATATGATGGCTTGGCTGATACAGGAAGCAGTAGATAGTGAGATCTTCTTGAACAATAGAAGGCACAGTGACAGGGTACCAGGAATATTAGGCTTATAAATACCAAAGAGTATCAAGATTCACCAATGCAGGGACATCGTCATATGAAGGCTAAACTCATAGAATGGTAGGGTTCGACTAATTGCAAGTGAATTTTTTGGGAAGTACCATGTTCAATTTTTTTGCTGCCAAATCGACTTTCAAAGCATAATAGAATAAGTATCCACTTTGTCCAAATTTTTCCCAATCTGATTAATTTTAACGAGTCCAGAAGGGTGAACTCGGTAATCTTTTCATATTTAGGGAGTCTAAAAAACATCGTAAAAGAAAACTCAAGGGGGTACCTTTGTCATGGTTGATAACCGAGTGTGAAAAAGGGAGAATAGTATTGTAATATCCCATGTGTGGTTAGGGACCGCAACCACGTGTCTGGGTCTGTGTAATGAGGGGTGCTGCGCAAGGGTCCCCGCCCTCAGATGCTCCAGTGGGGTTAGGCCCACCCTTAACACCCTGGTATGCCGCCCTCACTAAAATTTCGAGCTTTTGGTGTAGTGGTTGGATCTATGTGGTATCAAAGCCAAGGTCGAGACTCGTGGAGCATGGTGGGTTGTAATATCCCATGTGCGAGTAGGGCCTACAGCCACGTGTATGGGTCTGTGTAATGAGGGGTGCTGCGCAAGATCCCTCACCCTCAGATGCTCCAGTGGGGTTAGGCCCACATTTAACACCCTGGGATGCCACCCTCACTAACAGTTCGAGCTTTTGGTGTAGTGGTTGGATCTACGACTGTAATATTCCAAAATTGGAACAGCTTAGCAAGCCTGCTGAAATAACTCACTTCTGAGAATATTGTGCATAGAAATGAGTTTGTAGCTCATGGATCCCTTAAATCAGCTCATCTAATATCTAAATCCAAAAGGATAGCAAAAACAAATCAGACTAGGTGGGTTAAACAGATCTCCCACAAACTAGTCTAGCTGAAAATCACCCAAAGAGAGGGGCTACAGCTATATGCAAAGGATTGCTTTAGAAATAACGCAAATCCACTGAAGCACAATAGGAGGTTGATATAGAGGTTCATAAATCAGTTACATAACAACAAATCAGAAGTATATTACAGTCCATACATTGTACAAGAGAAAGAATGAGACAATACAGGAGAAATCCTCAGAAATGAGGTGCTACAACCATGAGAAAAGACTTCATAACCATGACAGCATTATTTTTAGGGCTGAAGCAGCAGTTTATTAATTCCTCATATCTAGAGCATATCTGTACATAAAAAATTAGATCTAATACAGATCTTTGTACAAGAAATTCTGATCTATACATTCCCCTTGGGGTTTTGTGCAAAACATGAAGCACAGAGAGTAGATCTAAGATCTAAGGTTGAAAATCTGTAGAATGATTCAGAAATTTCTGAATAATACAATGGTACAGAAAATCAGATCTAACACAAACATGGATTGGATGGCCAATCCATGGATCACCACAGTGACAGGAAGATTCCTAAAACCAGAGATCTCTCCTCCAAAATGCAGCCAAAACACCCTGAAACTTCTCTTTTGAAGATAATGCAGTCCAGGGAGAGGAACTACACTGTAGCCTCTGAGAATGATTTGGCCTGATGCCAAGATGTATATCTGAAGCACAATCAGCTAATGAACTCTTCCAGGAGGTTAAAAGACATGCTCACTGAGAAGAGCCATTGCTATCATCTAGATCTGAGCAGATCTAGTTCTCCACTTGTTGCAACTCACAAGGACATCTTAGCCCTCAATAGGAGTAGCGCTGTAGATGTAAGGTGAAGCTTGGCCCAAGCCTGATAGCGGACAAGTTAGAACAATTCTCCTCCAAGAGCTGCTCAAGGAAGGAGGTGGGATTCCTAAACAGGAAGACCCAACAAGGGATGTCTGAGCAGACAATACCTTCAGAAATAACAATCTTCAACAACCATTTCTTACTACCCTCCTCTTCCTTTTATAAGATAGGAGTCTTGCCAAAACCTAAACCACTTCATTGATTTAGCCCCTTTCACATTTAGAGCCTCCTTCTAGAACTGCGTTGTCCCTCAAAGAGGTTCAATGCATCTAGACTGCGTTGTTGACTTGGTCAAAGATGACCCACTCTTGTGATTTAGACCCATTCACACCTACAGGAGTTTATTTACATAGCCCAAATATGTATATGTTCACATAGGTATTGATTTATTCTTGGTTTTCAGGAGTTTTACATGTCCTCCTTTACAATTTATTCATCAAACATGAAATTCAAAATAAACAAGGCAAAATTAATATTCCTATTAGTTGCAGCTAATTTAGGAATATTACAAGTATGCACGGCACAGTTCCTTTTGTGTAAGTTAGTCCATTGAATATGGATAAAGTGATAAATCTATGTTCAACAGAAGTCTACCTCATTTTGCTATGAGTACGAGGAGATGAAGTAAACTCAATATTCTTCGTGAAGTTTTAACAAGTCACACGAAGAAAATATCGATCCTCTCCGTGATATTTTAACGAGTCCGACGGAGAAAATCTCTGTGTCTTTTTCAGTTCTTTAAGGAGCTAGAAAAATATGGAAAATAATGGCTCATATTTCTTCATCATGGTAGTTTAATGAGCCCGATGAAGGAAACTCGGGATTTTTTTCAGTTTTATGAGCTAGAAAAAATCCCTAAAAAGAAGGCTCATTCTGGGTCGAACATGGTCAAATCTACGTATAAACACTGACAATTAATTAGAGCATCGGTGACTTTGATAAACCAACAGTTGCATCAAAAAATAGTAGAAATTTACCAATTTTAACTAACTAGCTGAGTGATGCATACCTCCAGAATGTCTATAAGAAGGAAAAAGATCTTCATTTTGTGTGTTGTGAAGAGCTTGGGAGCGAAAAAAGAGGTGAAACTTCTATTGTAAATTGTGGGTGATCCGAGCAACGATTTTCGGTTCTGTGAGTTCCAGGTAAGTGCTTGAGCCTTTATCTTGCTTTCCATTCATTTTTTTTCTTTTTTTAAAGGCCAAAAATTCAATTTTGAGCAAGCCATAAATATTTTAGGTGGGTAACGCGGGTGCCTAGTGCTAGGGCCGTGTTACACGCACTTCCTGTTAAGGGACAGTGCGTTAGCATGCCCTGTTTTGCACTACACTCTGCATTAGCCGACCCAAACAAAATTTTAGCTTGGTTTACTCAATCATGTAATGATTTTTCCTACAACTGATCCATTGAAAACTTGATTTGTGCAGGTGTGAAATTGTTACCATGAGTATTGGCATGATAGATAGCACGAAAGAGAGGAACACGAAATGGTCACCGATCTCGACACTCTGCTTGTTCTCCAGAGATGTGGATTACTAAAGTATGTCATATTAGAGATGATGAAGGGGTAGGAAGACCTTCTTAGCTAGATAATCCAGCGGTGGGATGATCAGCAACATATTTTCCGCATCGGGGTCATGAACTCACGATAGAGAAGGAAGAAATATATTTTCTAACTGGCCTGTCATATAGAGGACCAAGCCCCAATCTGACAAGTTCGAGAGCTGATCCGGGATCCCCACACCACTATGGGGTTGATCCATGCTCACTATATGAACAATATTGCGCTGGTAAGTAACCGGCTTCCTATAGCACTGGTGGCCTCGAGACCAATGAGATCTCTTCTGTGGATGATCGTTTGCTTGGCAGGGGCCAAGAGTCAGCACGTGGCCACCAAGGCCCAGGTATTACTAGTGATGTATTTCCTACAGCTGCAGATATTTGATTGGTGCAAAGGCATTGTCTGCTGGGTTCGATAAGAATTGGCAGCAGGTATCTTACACATTATTTTGTCACCACGAAATTTTACTGTCTATATGGGTTCATCAACACCTATATAATGCTCCCTTAGAAGTCTAAAACCCTAAAGTTCCTAAACCAAGTCCTCAATTCGGAGAAAAGCTTGTAAAAATCATAAAAATACTTGGTACCGCACTTTTCCTTAGCTTTACCTACGGCACCACATCCTTTTGCTTCAAAAACTGTGGAGCTAACTGCACGTTTTCTTCATTAAAAGTGTGGACCCCTGTAAAAGGTAATATGAAGGCGAAAGTAAATTCTAGAAGCCCAGCTGGTCGAATATTCTCCCAGCTGGAAGCTTCTAGAAGGCGTTATCTGGTCGAAGCTTTACTCTATCATGAACATTCATTCCTTCATAAAAGGAGCCTATTCCTTGGATTTTGGAACTTAATCCCTTGATAAGGGGACTCTATCCCTTCCATTTTGGAGCTGTAACCACTTTCCTTCTCCTATAAATTGAAGCTTTGGTTCAGTTTCAAGGGTACTTGCTGAGACTAAAGATTGAGAGTTAGACTTGGAGAATTTTTGAGGAGAAATGTTGTAAAAATTCAGACTCTCATAGCTGATCATTATATGGGAATGATTACACACCCATGTGCTTTTAGCTGAGAGAGTGTAAGGCTTGTCAGAGTAAAGGAAACGCTTTTTCCAGACCCGCGAGGATAGTTCCTTTTACTATGTCAACCTCGCTAAAAAATGAAACAAGTCAGGCAAGGACAATTCCTTTTACTGTGTCAACCTCGTTAAAAAATGAAACATTTCTTAGATAAGAGGAAATTTCCTTTTACTGTGTCAACCTTGTTAAAAAATGAATCAGTGGTCCATGAGGATGGTTCTTTTACTGTGTCAACCTCATTAAAAAATGAATCAGTTGGTCATGAGGATGGTTCTTTTACTGTGTCAACCTCGTTAAAAAATGAATCAGTTGGTCAGAGGATAGTTCTTTTACTGTGTCAAACTTGTTAAAAAATGAAATAGACCCATGAGGACAGTTCTTTTCCTGTGTCAACCTCATTAAAAAATGAATCAGTAGGTTATGTAGGTAGATTAGAAATAGCAGTTTATGAGGATAGTTCCTTTTACTGTGTCAACCTCGTTAAAAAATGAAACAGGTCACCATGAGGATGGTTCTTTTTCTGTGTCAACCTCGTTAAAAAATGAAACAAATCCTCTCCTAGTCAATTCGAGTCTTTCATCTGATCTCGTAAATGAACCTTCATTCCATCTAGCTATTAGTAACTAGTAGTCTGCTTAGTTGAATGCAATGAAGCTTGGGGGGCATGTGCTCTAGCAAGTTACGCTTGGGGGGCATTCAAAATTATCTCAAGCATGATTTTTCCTTTGTTTCAAGCTTGTGTAAAAATGAAACAAACCCTTTCTCAAGCACAGTTTTCCTACGTTTCAAGCTTGTGTAAAAATGAAACCACTTTCAAGCATGATTTTTCCTTTGTTTCAAGCTTGTGTAAAAATAAAACAAAGCCTTTCTCAAGCACAGTTTTCCTACGTTTCAAGCTTGTGTAAAAATGAAACCTATCTCAAGAAAAGTTTTCTTTGTTTCAAGCTTGTGTAAAAAAGAAACCTATCTCGAGTCTATTTCGGTTATTATTTTCAAAACTCGTTAAACTCATGAAAATCCCGAGATTATTTTGCTATCTTTCATTCTCATAAAACACATGAAAATACTGAGTTATTTCCGTCTTTTCCTGCTCGTAAATTAAATTGAAAGTCATCCATATGAGTTCTTTTTTATCACTTTTTCGAACTCGTTAAAACTTACAGAAAAAGCGAAGCTATGAGTACATTTTTATCCCTTTTTCGAACTCGTTTTAAACTTATGAAAAATCTAAAACCATGAGTACATTTTTATCCCTTTTTCGAACTCGTTAAAACTTACGAAAAAGCAAAACCCTGGAGTTCTCTTTTAAGCCCTTTTCAGACTCTCTAAAGATGAAAAGATTGCCGAGTACCTGACTATTCGAACTCGTTAAAGGAAATGAACAGTCGTCCCTTCAGTATAAGTTTACCCTTTTTCCGGACTGAAATGGACTATTTACGAAAAAGGTATACGTTGACTAATCATGGTCAACAGAGTTCTCTCTCGCATTATTTTATCCTTTTTCAGGCTTGAGAGACTAAAATTACGAAAAATTACACCCATGGAGTTTTCTTAATTTTTTTCTTTTGACTCCCTAAAAATGAAAAACACCGAGTTTCTCCTATACTGGACTCGTTAAAATTTAACAGTAAAGGACCTGTCGATTACAAACAAGAACGGACCACTCCTTCTTAGGGTTTGATTTTAAACTAAGTTGGACTCATCCGAAGGATGAGCTTATAAAAAAGAAAATGTTGTCCTCCTCAAGCTTGTCAAAAATAAAGAGGTACTTGCCAGAAATGGTGGGGGAAAAGAGAGAAAACAGATTCATTTGTTACACTTTGATTTATAAAAGTAGTATACCACTCTTGAACACGACACTTTTTGTCACACGTCTACCTGGGTTGGGAAATCCTTTGCCTATCAGTTAATCAAACCACATTGAAGGTCTTCAGCCGGTTTCTGGGTATTAGCTTAGGGAAACTGTCACCAAACCATCTGCAGTGTCGTTATGTGTTCAAGAGAACATTCAAACAAACCATTCATCTGCAAACATTTTTCTCCATTCGTGTTGACCATCCCTGAGTCAGTCCTTGCAAAAAAATTCTTCAAAACTTGATCTATGGTTTCGTGTCGTGAGCTTGCTTACGATGGATCACTTTCTATCGAAAACAGCTCATCATCTAGGAAGTTGATCTAGAATCCGTCAGTACCTTGGAATCTGCATGCCTTAATGGCAGGTTTCTCGCCTTTGACGACAGGTTGCATCATTGACCTTCAATCGAACGATTCCGAGAAATGTTCGACTTCATATCACTTATTCACATTTCATGGATTGTACTAAGTACTTTGAGAGCCATTGTCATTATTGGTATTTTCTCTCACAATTGTTAACAATTCACATCATTGACTGGTAATCAAGTGGGTTCTACCATGTTCAACTTCAACACATTTAATCGCATGGATAGAATCGTACTAGTTCGGGAAGCAGAAATCAAGACCCTGGATCTAGTTTCTACCATCCAGGCTACGAGGAGTTTTATTATTCATTATGTAGTAGACTATTCATTACAGATGGTTGCGTCCATGCTGTGTCTACACTATTGATGTAATATTAAAATCATTTCTGTATCACAACAAGTTTAGTTAGTTTTGATCTGAGTATGGGAATGCCTACCTCAGCGATGATATATATATATATATATATATATATATATATATATATATATGTTTTGCAATGAATTTTTTTACAGGGTTCCGACTGGGGTGTCCACAAGCTAATCCTTGAAATGATAAAGCACTTCACTCTTCGAATTATCTCAGACTTCGCGCTTTAGGGGGCAATCTGTTACACATTATTTTGTCATCATGACATTTTACTGTCTATATGGGTTCATCAACACCTATATAATGCTCCCTTAGAAGTCTACAACCCTAAAGTTCCTAAACCAAGTCCTGAATTTGGAGAAAAGCTTGTAAAAATCATAAAAATACTTGGTACCGCACTTTTCCTTAGCTTTCCTGTGGCACCGCATCCTTTTGCTCCAAAAACTGCGGAGTCGACCGCATGTTTTCTTCATTAAAAGTGCGGACCCCTGTAAAAGGTAATATGAAGGCGAAAGTAAATTCTAGAAGCCCAACTGGTCGAATATTCTCCCAGCTGGAAGCTTCTAGAAGGCGTTATCTGGTCGAAGCTTTACTCTATCATGAACATTCATTCCTTCATAAAAGGAGCCTATTCCTTGGATTTTGGAACTTAATCCCTTGATAAGGGGACTCTATCCCTTCCATTTTGGAGTTGTAACCACTTTCCTTCTCCTATAAATTGAAGCTTTGGTTCAGTTTCAAGGGTACTTACTGAGACTGAATATTGAGAGTTAGACTTGGAGAATTTTTTAGGAGAAATGCTGTAAAAAATCAGACTCTCATAGCTGATCATTATCTGGGAATGATTACACACCCATGTGCTTTTAGCTGAGAGAGTGTAAGGCTTGTCAGAGTAAAGGAAACGCCTGTTTCAGAACCCAGGAAGGCTTGTACGACATCAAGGCGAACATGGTTGTAAGGCTCTTCTTTATTTAAGTTAATACAAATGAATATTGTTTTCTTAATGAGCTTTTTTAATTAAGTAGCTTGTTTATCGTGTTTTATCAACCGGTTATTTAATTAATTATCTCATTTCTTGAATTCCTTGATCATCAAGATAGGTTTATGGTTTATGAATTAGTCTATATTATGCAGGTGCTTCTGATTCTTTCATGTTTGTGATTGCAGATCCTGAAAGGAGACATATTCGGAGCGACAGGAAAGAAGATCAGTGCTGGACTACAAGTAGGTTTCCAAAATCCTGTTATAGTTAATTCTAAATCAAACAGTATCTAGAGAAAGTAGTTTTTATTTGTATGTTTGTTGCTAGCTATCCGTAGGACACTTGGGAGGTCTGTCTTGTCCGCAAGAACGACTTGCCCGTCCAACAAGGTAAGACCCGATCCCAAAGAGAGTTTGGGTTTGGCACACTGATTATTTCTTTCATACTAGAGAGAGTGCCCGTTATGAGGCCAAGGATGGTCATGAATGTTTCAGGACCACGAGAGCCTAGATAGGGTCATTGGTTCGCCTTGATGCCGCAGACTAGAGAGGGTCCAATCTGTCATTTTTTCGATGATGCATTCTTTGAGTGGTTGAATGGCCATATCCTAATGATCCAATATTATCCCTATGCATGGATGAACTTCATAGGAGATCTAGAGATGATATTTCCACCAGACACTCAGTGGGGTCAATAGGTAAGAATAAAAAATCATATACTAAGTATTTTTTGTCTTTTGAATGTTTGAACAAAAATTTTGTTTAATGGGCGAAAAATTACGTTTACATGAAGCTTGTTGCTTGACACAGATGTGGCATATGTCTGTCCAACTGGAACCCTCGCTATGAATGGAAAGGAATGCAGCTACCTGGGGCTCGAGAAGCAACAGAGACCACAATAGCTGCCAAAGAGGGCGATGATACATGCATTTTTCACGAGGTTGCCAGGAGCCTCAAAGGATTGAGCATGGGTGTGCCGCCTCTTCCCATGAGGGAGATCTCCATTCATCTGCAGCGACACACAATGGGTGTGGCAGAGAAATTCTTGGTTCCTCTGAGGAGGTTAACCAGAGCAGTTATTTGCTATCATGAGCAGCAGGATCAGCAGGATTAGATGATAGATGTATAGATGTCAGAGCGAGGATTAGCAGAGCCAATTTTTGTAAAACACCCAAGTTTTGAAGAGTTTTTTTATGTAACTTGACTGGACACGACATATATATATACATATACAAATTTTGGCTATTTTGATCTTGTAATTTTTAAATTTTATGTATTTTTTATGATGAAAAAATATACACTCGTGCATGACTCATTCTATAATAAATGCGACAAATGCCAATCTAACACATAATTTTCTAATGAATCAACTAATGCATTAGATTCTCTAGGAATGTGCTCAAAAGTAATGAATTGAAATTGACATTCCAAAATTCGTACCCTTAAGTCATAGCATAACAAGATGGGATGTCGGATGCGATAAAAGTTTTTTAAATGCATAACGACTAGCTCGGAATCTAATCTGACCACCGGATTGGAGATGTCACGAGATGCATCTTGCATAAGGAGTTGTA
The DNA here is from genome assembly GCA_034641835.2 of Pinus albicaulis. NCBI lineage: Eukaryota > Viridiplantae > Streptophyta > Pinopsida > Pinales > Pinaceae > Pinus > Pinus albicaulis. The sequence goes on along the minus strand of CM076579.1, from coordinate 1,073,155,006 downwards.
TCACTAACATGTAATCAAAAATATTGTTTGTGGCATCACCAAGAAGGATTCCCCTGGAACCAAGTAGTTCTGACTCAGGTGTATAGAGGACCCAAGCAGCTGATGCAGTGTGCCATGTGTGATGACTGGAACCATCCGCATATCCAACGTATGGCAAGGATGACGAAGACATTTGTGTAAAAGAAGAGAGCCTATATGAGAAAAAAACACTCAAAAACCAAAAATATCCAGACACACCAAAAAAATACAAAACTAATATACATAAAATTACAAAGTAGATGCCCATTGGGAAACTAGGTGAAATACTTCTTCAAATAGAGCCTATTGTGGGGCTCGGTGAGTGGAATCCCATTACAGTCCTAAAGTTCATAAGCCCCTTTAGAAAGGAATTTTGTGATGAGGTATGGACCAAACCATAATGGCTGAAGTGTTCCTACCCCCAAGAGGTTGTGTCTCTGATCGTAGAGTATAACGAGATTGCCTTCTTGGAAAGAACGAGGCTTAACATATTTCTTGTATTGATATTTTACTCGGCGCTTGTGGGCTTCGAATTCCAGTGTGGCATCTAGACGAGTTTCGTCCAATTTATCGAGCGAGAGTAAGCGCTCTTCCTCGGCAGTGGTGCTGGGTAGGAGTTCAACGGCTAGTTTAAGTGATGGAATCTCACACTCGATTGGAAGAACTACTTCCAGACCATATTCTAATTGGAATGGCGTGAAGAATGTACCAGTCTTCACTAACGTTCGGTATTCCCATAACGTAGAGTATACCTTCCGATGCCATGTTTTTTTATGATTTTCGAGTAACCAGCGAATCATGGTCTTGAGGACACCATTTACGACTTCGACTTGACCGTTAGCTTGTGAATAGTAGGATGAAGATTGATCCTGTCGAAAACCTAGCATGGAAGTTAACTCCATCATCATTTGGTTCTGAAAGTGTGAACCGTGATCTGTGAAAATTGAGTAGGGTACACCGAAGCGGCAGATGACCTGATTGAATAGGAAGAGAGCAGTGTTTTCTCCATCGTCCCGAAAAGTGGGAATGGCTTCAGTCCATTTTGTGAAGTATTTGGCCACAACTATGATGTAGTTCTGTCCATCTGCAGAAGTGAGATTGCATGTGATGAAATCTATTCCCCATTTAGCGAAAGGACCGATGGAGATAACCAGATGCAGAGGGGCAAGATGGGTGCATCTTTTCTTCATAAAAATTTGACACGGATAGCACTTTTGGACCGTTGTGACACAATATTTAAACAAAGTGGGCTAGTATTATCTCGCACGCAAGATTTTGTCGGCAGTAGCTATGCCAGAAATATGACCACCGCACGCCCCAGTATGACAATCATTTAAAATGTGTTTTGCCTTGTTAAGAGTGATACAACATCGAAGAATTGTATCGACGCCATGATGATATAGAGTATCATTCAGCACGAGATAGTGTTTCGCTTGGTGACGAATGCGGCGACGAACATCTGACGTGAGAGTTGGGAGGAACCATTGACTTTAGAGGTATACAAGAATGTCCCTATACCAAGGATCAGTAGAATCGACTAGATAGATAGATTCATCAGGAATTGGATCATGAGCTACTTCCTTTGGGTCAATTCTGGGAAGATATGGCTGTAATTCGGGGAAGACTAGAGATTTATTAGCTTTGGCAACAGTGAAAACCAAATAAAACTGTTGGAGGATTACAATCCATTTGGAATTTTTTCCTCAAATGATCTAACAAGACAAGATGTGTTGCATGGGATTCTCCAAAGAAATTATGGTATTTTGTCGTAGCAATATATAGTGTTGGAGGTGGGTGACCGCGAAGACCACCGCATGAGATAGTTTTTCCACATGTGAATATCATAATTCAGGTCCGATGAGACCTTTTCACAAATAATAAATCACATGCTCACTATCATCATCGTGAACTTGAACCAAACCCATACCTAGAAAGGATGGTGAGGCTACCAGGTAGAGGAGAAAGTCGTGCGAATAGTTGGGGGCACTAAGATGTGGGGCAGAAATGAGTGCCCATTTCAAGGCATCAAACGATAGTTGACCTTGATCATCCCATAGATACGGTACCCCTTTCTGAGTAAGCACATGAATCCTTTCGTCATCTCGGCAGAGTTTACGATGAAGAGACGTAAGAAGTTTTCCTTCCCTTACAAAATTTGTAGTTGCAGAATGGATTGTGACATAGGTAATTCAACAATTTCCTTTACCTTATCGGGATAAACCCTAATCTTGTACTTGGAGACAATGAATCCAAGAAGATGTCCAGAATCGAAAAAAAATTATGCACTTATGTGAATTTAGATGTATGTTGTAGAATCTACACCAAGAAAATATTTCTTTAAGATGGGCAAGGTGATGGGCTCGTTTCTTGGAGTGAGCCGGAAGGTCATCCAAGTAAGCTTGTACAATGTGTCTAATATCTTGAAATGCATAGTCCATGGCCCTTTGAAAATTTTCTCCTACATTCTTCAGACCGAATGGGAGTTTATGATATGCAAATATGCCCCAAGGACAGATGAAGGCAGTTTTATGTTGGTCATCCTTTTTAATCGCTATTTGGTTATATCCTGAAAATCCATCCATGAAAGAGAAATATTCTCATCTAACGCAATCATCGAGACTCTGATCTATAAATGGAGTAGGATAATTGTCTTTTGGCCAAAAGGCGTTTATATCACAATAATCAACACAGACTCGGATGGTACTTTGTTTCTTATCTAAGGAAACAGGATTGGATACCCATTCCGTCAAAGGAACGGGATATATGAAACCAGCGTGTAAGAGTTTTTCGACTTCTGTCTTGACAGTTGTTGCTTTGCGAGGGTGGATAGGTCGGAGCCTTTTCTGAACAAGCTTGGCATTATCATAAATCTTGATTTCGTGCTCGACTATTGAAGGATATATGCCGAGAATTTCTTCGTAATACCAAGCAAAAACATCGTGGAAATCATTAAAAAGGGATGTGAAGCGTACAATTTCCTATAGACTGCAATCCACTCCAGTCTGTATATTTTCCACGATAACCGTTTTGACCGAGATATCTATGAGCATGGTGTTGGAAAGATTGCCCATTTTCCTTTCTGCATCGATAGTTTGAACAATAATGTAAGTTGAGGGAACGATCTCAGGTTGGTCGAAAGACAAGATTTTAATAGTGGTTACGTCAGTATCATACATCGAAGTGCAATGGTGAAACTATCCCCAAGGTCGTTCCTTTAGAGACATGATCTCTCAGATAGCTTCATCCGTAGGCAAGACTTCATCGAGGAGATCCTTAGAAGGAACTGTGGTGGGCGATAGGGTGGTACCATTGGTCGAGACCAAAGTAGTGGAGGGTTTAGATGTTGATTGGATGGCTTGGTAAGCCAACTCACCTGGTGATAGTGGCATCTTATCTCCATAGGAATGAATTTCTGAAGGTGTCGGTAGGATCCAGGGATCAATAGAGCCATTTGAGACAGTGGATATCATTGAAATCATGTGTGGAACCTCAGGCGGCGGGAAAGGAAAACAACCCATCAAGGAAGATGCATTCAGAAGACCGGTACCAATGCTGACATAAGAGTTAGGAATGCCTCCTACTAAGGGCACAATGCTGCTAGGTAATGCGGAATAATCATGGGCACAAAAGGATAGTGGGTCCACTGTAACTATCTTCCCATTAATGGAAAAAGGATGAGTCATAAAACTGAAGATAAAATGGCAGTCATCGCGTAAGACCAATTGTGACCCAACAAAATATTATAGTCGAGATAACGATATACGAATTATATGTCCAAAGTTATTGTTTTCCCACTAAGTGTAATGGTGTAGCTAGCAAGGTAGCTTTTTGGGAGGAAGGTGTGCCCATCGAAAGCTTTGAGGGAATTCAACAGCGGAGACAAAGTAGGAGAACCCAAAGCGATCCAGCATGTAGTTGACATTACGCAGGTAGAAGAACCTTCGTCTATGACAATTTCATGGATTGGTCTCCCTTTCGACACAACTTGAACCTGGAAAGAAAGCTGACGTGAAAGGCAAGTTTTGCATTTTTCCATGTCGAAGATGGCTAGCATAGAATCCTGGGGGTCAATTCCACCAACGGCCGAAAGCAGGGCTTTCCTTTTCGCTGGGCAAGTTTGCAACAATTCAAGTGCAGACATAGCTAACAGTGCTTGCGCCAAGTCTTCTACAATGTTGTAGTTTTGGGCAACACATGCAAAGGTGTTATGAGTCCTATGTTGAAAGGTCCCTTTGGGGGGATGAATGACAGGGTCAGTAGCAGGCCTTCTGATATATAGACTGTTAGGTGGCGGTGGATTCGAACTTGAACCAGGTTTGTGAGCCTCAATGATTGGATTTCCATATATTTTAGTTTGGTTTTGGAGTTCAACAGTCTCCATGCCATAAATAGCAGTTGATTGTTCACCGAAAGGATGAGTACCATCATTTCCCCTTCGAGGGGGTTGTGGTGGGTGTGCAACCATGTGTTGTTGCTGCTGCAGATTATGAAAGGGATTGTGAAGGACGGTAGGTGTCCTTCCAAAGTCCTTTTGCATGATAAAATCTGTGAATTCCTACAGCCGAGCACATTTATGTGTCAAGTAGTCTTCTATACAAATTTTGCAAGGGAATCTCATAGGTTTCTCCTTTCCTTTGTTGTTTTTAGAATATTTTCTTTGATTGGGATTATTCTGAGTGTTGGGTTGCTCTTCAGAAGGAGTGGTATTTTTCTTATTCTTCTTGTTCTTGCCGCTAGTTTTTTGTGTAGACTACACAGGGTGTACCTCAACGGTAGGAAGACCATCTGATTTGGTAGGGGTGGTGGTAGCCGAAGATGGCTAAGAAGCTTGCCTATTGAAATGTTTTATAGCTACACCAGAATTTGTGTGAACGAGGCCGTCAGCATGCGCTCTGGGTAACTGAGTAGTGGGAGGATTCAGGTTGCCAGGGGCATGGGGGAGTAGTTCATATAGCACGCCAGATTACGAATAGATGAGATGTAGATGTTGTGCATGACGGATGGATTGGTCTTCTGTGACCACACCAGACAAGAAAATGTCTGTAGCAAGGGTTGGTAAGAGTGGCTTACAAAACCAGTTCGATAATAGATGATCTAATATTGGTGCTTTGGCTAACCTCTACCTATGTCTCCATTCATGAATGTGATTGAAGATATGGGTGGTGGTGTCTTGGCGTAACGAGGTTAAGAGTTCAGTTTCAGTTTCGTATCAGATAGGTAGTTGAAATATCTTAAGAAATTCCATTGCTAAGGCACCAAAAGTATTGATTGTAGCGTGTGGTAACTTGATGTACCATTTGACAGTGTTTTCTGTGATATTGCGGGGGAAAATTCTGAGTTGGATACTATCGTCCACCATGGAGTTAGAAACAGACCATAGATGAAAGGTGGTGATGTGCATAGTCGGATCCTCCCCTTATTTCCCTTCAAACTTAGGGATAACAGATGGAATCTTGTGCAGTACTAGAGGCCAAAGCAGGTTATGATTGATAGGATCGTTGGCCAATTTATTAGTTCGGGGATGTCTAAAGCTGCCAAAAATGGCAATTACGTGGTTACCCCCGACTCTAACTAAGGATGTGTTGGCTGACCATTTGGACTGTAGGTTCCTCCTATCAAAGTGTTTCCAATGGGATAAGTAGCACTCTATTGATAATAAATTCCTGTGAGTGGAGGTGTACGGATGTAATGTTGTTGTTCATAAGGGATGTTGTACTAGGGGAAAAATGGTTGGTTCCCCCTTGCCCCAAGAGTTTTTGTGGAAGGGTCACCCGTATAGATGTTACAGGACAAATTACCTCCTCATCAACTCAAAGGAGAAGGTTACATGGAAGGAATAAAATGACCTAGACAAAACCCATTTCTGCCAAGGTAACACACTCCAGAAACAACTAGACAGTGTTATAATGCACCTGAGCCATGCAAAGGGAGCGTTAATGCCTAGGGAAACACACTGTCTTTCCCAAGGGGTAGCGTTATCCATGTTTGAGTGTGAAAAGGGAAAAATCTTGCGAAAAAGTGACTAGCAATTCCAACTTTTTCTCACAAAGAGCCAATTCAAAATAGAAACTAAAAGGAAAAAACCTTTTATTAGGCCTTGCCAAACATAAATGGACTACTAAGGAAGGAAAAATCATGGAAAAACAAGGAAACATCTTGATCTTTCCCGTTTCAAATTACTGGTTGAAAGAGTTGGCAAGGTTTGCCCTCTCCATCTCCTATAAAATGGAGTTGTGGGCTCTTGGTCTAAGGTCTAAGGTTTGATTATATGTGGAGAATAATTTCATTGTTGTAGTGTGAGGCTTGAAGATCGGCGAATTTCATTGAGAGCTTTCTGTCTTGAGCATCATCACACTCAGAGATAGAGAAAGAGAGAGAGGAATTGGAAGACTGAGGAGGGCTTGGTGCAACCAACAGTTGTAATCCTCTTTTTTATAAATCAATAGAACTGTATCTAATTTGTCCATTCAATGCATCAGTGTCATAATTTTTTTTCAATCATCTATGTAGCACGATATGAATGGCTTAGATCTATATTGTTTTATGTTTATTATGTGCTAGCTTAATTGATAAGAAGTTATATTGTTGTAGAGATTACACGGGTGCTTTTATTGATTGCAGGATCTAGATTTGAAGCTGGTGAAGAAGGATCCCTACTTCGCTGCTTGGTGTTCTCCATAGGATCTTCTATCTATAAAGAGATAATCTCTCCATCTTAATTTTCCAGTTATATACATTAGCATGAACATGTGTGCAGTATATTTGTGAACTTTACAGCTAATCTGATTGTCTGCCTCAGGCACCGGAAAGCCCTGAGAGGGATATTTAATAACCACCACCCAAGCATATTACTCTATAGCAGAATTGGCGACTCCGCTGGGGAGTAAACCCCAAGTTTCTGGGTTGTTCCTATCACTTTACATTTTTCCTTATGTTCACATATCATTCTGACCAGTTTATATGCTCAGTGAACATCTCAAAAGCTCACAGAATCCAGATTAGACCCTGCTTAGCCATCTGTGCAACTTTACCCTGACTTACGTTTTCCATGTAAGTGTTTCAGAGTGTTATAACGCAGTCTATGCTCAGATAAAGTGCGTTAATCTCAATGTTAATGCTCTGTAGCCTCTTCTTGCCAACGTTACCCAGCCAAAATCTGATGTTTACACCTCTTTTGTGTTTCCCTTTGGCTGTGGAGTTATTGGCCATCAGAATAGCTTCTCTTGCTAGATCCTTGTGCTTGTTTACCAGCTAGAATTTCTATCTTTTCTTCTTGTTTAAAAAATTAATGTCAATCACATCTACCTTTTGAAGAAGAATTTTTTTTTTAGTTTTCTGAACTTAGCTGAATTAATTCTAAAAAATTTTGGTTAAAAAGTTGGTAAGAGAAGATAGATAGATGTCTAAATATTTAAAGTTGAACAGTGTTATTTTAATTTTTGGTGCATGGATGTTGAAATAAAATCTCTCCTTGTAGAAAAAACTCTTTATTGAATTGGATATTTAGAGCATATTTCTGCATGGTTTTTGAGTCAAAGTCTCATCACATTTCATACGTCCACTCCCCCTCCACAAGACTAATAATAAAGTGCACTAAGAATCAAGCAATAATAAAATTAATCATATAACTTTATCTGTGCTCACACCAACAGTAGTTCAGGCTAGGATCTTGGGGTAGGAGAAGTGAGAAAATCACCCAAGATCTCAAAACTTGAGACTAGATTCATTAATAAGTGAAATCCTACTGCACTCATATTATCCAGACCACTCCACTACCACTGGATTTAAGCACAAGACAACACCAGGGTGCATGAGAAGGTAGCCCACCTTCAAGTGCATTTAGTGGGCATGCTATATATTGGAGTTCCCTTTGGGGATGTCGAAACTAGATCGGGGTTCTACGTGTTCTAACCATATAGCGTGTTTTCTATGATCGTGACCCCCCTGATGATGTATGTGATTTGAGGTATCTTTAGTGGCCAAAATTTTTTAGGGACTTACACGAGGTGACTAGGACGGGTTGTCCTAGTACCTAAAACAGACGAACCTACTCTGTCTTCGGTCTTTGGGAGGGTACTCTTCACGAGAGTGCTTACACCTATTGTCTGAGGTTTAGGCGAAGCTCTAGAGTAACCATAACTGTTTTTACGACTAACCCTATTTTTATGCTATTGTGATACTGAGTTTCATCTCCAGCAAATGGTAGTACTCAGACAGGGCCACCCTGTTCTGGCTGCTTGTTGAATGATTTTAGAAAGTCCTTTTTTATTTTTTATTTTTTAGGTGTGTGGTTACTATCACTGAGACTTTATAATACATCACAGATAATTTAAATTTGGTAAAAATAAGCAGGTCACCATGGCATCTTTCGACGCTCGTCGTCTGTCTTGACGACAGCGAGGTCTCCCTCCGTTGACACTGGAGGAGGAGTAGAGTCTCGGTGAACCCGTGCCTTCTATGGAAGAGCAATCTCTAGTGAAAACCCTTGATTTTCACATAGCCCCGTATCACACAGAATTTCCAGAGGATCCTTTTATGGAAGGAGTCGTACCTCCTTGCAATCCTCCATTCACTGATCCGTCGGTGCTAGTGTTAGTTTAGATTACACCAAGCCAAGGTATGTCTTCGACCGCACCAACATCCATTTCACAACCGACACCCACGGGGTCAATGCCAATGGAAACCAACCCAGGTTCGCCGCCATCTTCCCCGCCAGTAGTGAGTTCTACGCTAATAATCAGTAGCCCCAGTAGCCAGCCTATGCATGGTCCCAACACTGTGGTCACCACAACTGTTAGTGGATCTCTGAGTCCTTCGGGATCTACTTCTACGGTGAGTACACCGAGACCCACGGTTCCCTCTCCCATGAGTGGGGCTACTTCGGTTCCTTTTAGCAACACTTTCGGTTGGAACCCTTTGCTGAGTTCAAACCCCTTGGCCACCATGCCAGGGGGCAGTGTCACCAACACACAGACGACAAGGGGCACTTCTGTACCCCTGCAATTATTAGGACAAACGGGACAACCTATTGTTAACACTGTTCCTTTTAGTGGTCAAAATCTTGGTGTAGGGTCTATGTCATTGCTTAACTATGCGAATAGCAGTATGCCTCCAGCTAGCTCTATTGCATCCATATGGGCAAACCAACCCCAAAATCCATTTTGACAAGGGGGAAACTTTTACGATGGGGGAAACCAACCGTTAGCCCCACAGTACCATATACCCTACGGACAACAACCATACATCCATACACCCCCACCCACAAGGAAATTTTATCAAAAAATTCCTACTTATCCTATTGGTAACACATTGATGGGCTGACCCTATGGTCTGAATAGTCAGCCAATACTTCCTTAGCTAGATCCGGGGGCAAACACACAATTTCCATTTTTGGCAGCTCAAGAAATCCCTGACATCTACAAATTGACAAATGATCCCATCAATCACAACCCACTCTGGCCTCCAGTACCGCACAAGATTTCGTCTGACATCCCTAAATTCAATGGGAAACAAGGAGACGATCCAGCTACGTACGTCACCACCTTTCATCTATGGTCTGTTTCTAACTCCATGGTGGATGATAGTATCCAGCTTCAACTTTCCCCCCGCACTCTCACAAGCAATGTTGCCAAATGGTACATTGAGTTACCACGTGGAGCCGTCAACACTTTTGGCACCTTAGCTACAGCATTTATTAATAATTTCAAATTACCTATTAGATACGAAATCAGAACGAAACTTTTAACCTCGATGCACCAAGACACCGCCACCCACATCTCCGATCACATTCATGAATGGAGACGTAGGAGGAGGCTAGTCAAAGCGCCAATCCCAGATCATCTCCTATCTAATTGGTTTTGTAAGTCACTCTTACCAATCCTAGCTAAGGACATTTGTCTGTCCGGTGTGGTCATGGAAGATCAATCCATTCATTGTGCATAGCATTTAGATTTGATCTATTCGCAATCTGGCATGCTATATGATTTACTCCCCCATTCCCCTGGTAATCTGAATCCTCCCGCTACTCAGAAACCTGGAGCACACGACGACAGTCTCGTTGGTGTAATCTCTGGCATAGCCATAAAATAGCCTAGTGGGAAAACCTCCCAGCCATCTTCAGCTGCCACTGCCCCTAACCAATCGACTACTCTTCCTACTGCTGAGGTAGATTTTGTGCAAATTTCAAAAAAACCTAGTGGCAAGAACAAGAAGAACAAGAAAAAGACCTCTTCTTCGGAAGAGCAGTCAGATCATCAGAATAATCCCAATCAAAAAAACACTGCTAAGATCGACAAAGGGAAAGAGAAACCCATGAAATTTCCTTGCAGAATCTATGTGGAGGACCACTTGACATACAAATGTCCTCGGCTGTAGGAATTCACATATTTTATCACAAACAAGGACTCTAGGAAGACACCTTCTGTTCTTCATAATCCCTTCCCTAATCCATAGCAGTTGCAGCAACACATGGTTGCAAACCCACCAGAACCCCCGCAAAGGGGAAATGGTGGTACACATCCTTCTGGTGAAGGATCATCTGCCATTTATGGCGTATAAAGTGTTGAACTTCAAACATGAGCCAAACTCTATGGAAATCCTGTCATTGATACTCAAGAACTTGGTACTAGTTCAAATCCACCGCCACCCAACGATTTGCATATCGAATAGCCTGCTGCTGACCCCACGATTTGTCCCCCCAAAGGGACACTTCGACGCATGACTCATAACACCTCTGCACTTGCCACCCAAAACTACAACATTGTAGAATATTTGGCACAGGCACCATCAACTATGTCTGCTCTCGAAGTATTACAAACTTTCCCAGCACAAAGGAAAGCCTTGCTTTCGGCCATTGGTGGAATTGACCCCCAGGATTCTACGCTAGCTGTATTTGACATGCAGAAATATAAACCTTGCCTCTCACACCAACTTGCATTCCAGGTGTAGGTTGTGTCGAAAGGGAGACCAATCCATCGTACTGTCATAGACGAAGGTGCTTCGACCTGCGTTATGTCAACTACTTGTTGGCTCACTTTGGATTATCCTACTTCATTAGGGGAATTTTGAGGTCTAAAATGGGCCTCCTAAGGAAATTATAAAATAATAGTGGAAAAAATAAAATAATATTTGATGACATCATCAAATTTTAGAGGGAAAAATGAAAAAACTACTTTTTCAACTCATATTTTCAACTTATCTCCCAAATTTTTTACTCAAATTTCGAGTGGGAGTATTCATTGGATGCGAAATTTAATTCCCCATCCAAGGAGTACCCATGTTGCATACTTTCGATGGGTCCTACTACACGAAAAATGAGAAATACATAAAAAAACGTGATTACAATCACGTTTTTTATGTATTTCTCATTTTTCGTGTACTAGAGTTCATCGAAAGTATGCAACATGGGTACTCCTTGGATGAGGAATTAAATTTTGCATCCAACGAGTACTCCCACTCGACATTTGAGTAAAACTTTTGGGAGATAAGTTGAAAATACGAGTTGAAAAAGTAGTTTTATTATTTTATTATTTTTTAATATTTTTGCCCTTTTATTTAAAAAATGGTAAATCATCCCCCATGGTTGATATCATCATCTTAAATCCTATTGGTTGTTATAAAGTTTATTTTTTTTGTACATTTTTCTTAGGAGGCCCATTTTAGACTTCAAAATTCCCCTAATGGTCCCCGTTGTCGAATTCCCTTCAAGCTTTCGATGGCGACACTTTCCTCCCAAAAGGCTACCTTGCTAGATTTCCTATTTCCCTTAGTGGGAAAACAATAACGGTGGACATAGAAGTCGTAGATCATCATCTCGACTATAATCTGTTGCTGGGTTGGAGTTGGTCCTACGCAATGACTGCCACTATTTCTTTGATCTTCTGACTCATCCTCTTTCCATTGGATGGGAAAATAGTCACAGTGGATCAGTTATCCTTTTGCACCACTGATTATACCACGTTACCAAGTAGCATTGTACCCCTAATAGGAGGCATTCCTGACTCATACGTCAGTATTGGTACTGGTCTTCTGAAGGCATCTTCCCTGATGGGTTGCTTTCCTCTCCCGCCACCTGAGGTTCCACATACGGTTGCAATGATATCCACCACTTTGGATGGCTCTATTGACCCATGGATCCTACCGGCGCCTTCAGACATTGATTCCTACGGAGATCAGATGCCGCTCTCACCAGCCGAGTTGGCTTATCAAGCCATCCAAATTACATCTAAACCCTCCACAACTATGGTTTCGACCAATGGTACAAACCTCCCGCCCATCACAGTTCTTTCTAAGGATCTCCTCGATGAAGTCCTACCTACAGACGAAGCTATTCGAGAGGTCATGTCTCTAGAAGAATGACCTTAGGGAGAGTTCCACCATCACGCTTCGATGTTCGATTTGAACGTAATAACTACTCAAATCCCATCTTTTGACCCACCTGAGATCGTTCCCTCCGTTTACACGACTGTTCAAACCATCGATTCGGAAGGGAACATGGGCAATCTTTCCAAGACAATGCTCATTGATATCTCGGTCAAAACGAGTATCGTGGAAAACATTCAGATTGGATCAGATTACAATCCCGAGGAAATTGCACGCTTCACATCCCTTTTTAAGGAATTATGTGATGTGTTTTCTTGGTCTTACGACAAAATGCCTAGCATAGATCCGTCTATAGTTGAGCACGAAATCAAAGTTTATGACAATGCCAAACCTTTTCGGCAGAGACTCCGACCTGTCCACCCGCGCAAAGCGGCCACCATTAAGACTGAAGTCGAAAAAATTTTAAACACTGGTTTCATCTATCCCATTCCTTTGATGGAATGGGTTTCAAATCTAGTTCCTGTAGACAAAAAACAAGGCACCATCCGGGTCTGTGTTGATTATCGCGATTTGAACGCCGCTTGTCCAAAAGAAAATTATCCTCCGCCATTCATAGATCAGATCCTTGATGATTGCGTCGGATGTGAGTCTTTTTACTTTATGGATGGTTTCTTGGGATATAACCAGATTGCAATTAAAAAGGATGACCAGCATAAAACCACCTTCATCTGTCCTTGGGGCACATTTGCGTATCATAAACTCCCATTCGGTCTGAAGATTGCAGGAGCAACTTTTAAAAGGGCTATGGACTACGCCTTTCACAACATTAGGCATATTGTACAGGCTTACTTGGATGACATTCTAGCTCATTCCAAGAAGCGATCCCATCTCCTCGCGCATCTGAAACAAATCTTCGCTTGGTGTAGGTTCTACAATATACGTCTAAATCCACAAAAGTGTGTATTTTTTGTCGAGTCTAGACGCCTTCTAGGCTTTATTGTCTCCAAGCACGAGATCAGGGTTGATCCCGATAAGGTTAAGGCAATCATTGAATTACCCACACCACAATGCATTCTGCAACTCCAACGTTTGCAAAGGAAGGCAAAATTTTTACATCGTTTTATAGTCAACTATGTCGAGATGATGAAAGGCTTTATGCGTTTATTAAAGAAGGGAACACTATATTTGTGGATGACCAAGCTCAACTATTGTTTGACGCCTTGAAACAACCACTCGTTTCTGCCCCACTTCTTAGTGCCCCTAACTACTCACGTGACTTTCTCCTCTACCTAGCAGCCTCACCATCCTCACTTGGAATGGTCCTAGTTCAAGTTCACGGTGACGATAGTGAACATGTGATATATTACTTGTCAAAAGGCCTCAACGGACCTGAACTATGATATTCACATGTGGAGAAACTCTCTCTCGCGGTGGTCTTTGTTGTCACCCGACTCTGACACTATATATTACTGCGGCAGACTACCATCATTACTTTAGAGAACCCCATGCGACACATTTTGTCTTGAAAGGTTCTTGGGGGAAAATATTCCAAATGGATTGTAATCCTCCAACAATTTGACTTGGTATTCACTGCTGCCAAAGCAAATAAATCTCTAGTCTTCACCGAATTACTGTCGGACCTTCCTAGAATCGACCCAAAAGATGTACCCCATGATCCATTTCCTGATGAATCTATCTACTTAGTCGATTCTTCTGATCCTTGGTATGGAGACATTTTGGTCTGCCTCCAAACTCAACACTTCCGCCAAACTCTCACGTCCAACAAACACCGTCGTATTCGCCACCAAGCGAAACACTATCTCATGCTAAACGATACTCTATATCGTCGTGGTGTCGATACTATTCTTCGGAGTTATCTCACTTTTAACGAGGAAGAACGTGTTTTAAATGACTGCCATGCGGGGGCGTGCAGCGGTCATCTTTCTAGCATAGCTACTGCCTAGAAAATATTGTGTGCAGGCTATTATTGGCCCACTTTGTTTAAATATTGCATCACAGTGGTCCAAAAGTGCCATCCGTGTCAAATTTTCATGAATAAAATGCGTGCTCACCTTGCCCCTCTCCATCCGGTTGTCTCCATTGGTCCTTTCACTAAATGGGGAATAGACTTCATTACATGCAATCCCACTTCAGTAGATGGACACAGCTAGATTATAGTTGCAGTCGACTACTTCACGAAATGGGCAGAAGACATTCCCACTTTTAAGGTTGATGGAGAAACCATCGCTCTGTTCCTGTTTAATCAGTTTATCTGTCGTTTCAGTGTACCCCTTTCAATTGTCACAGATCATGGGTCACATTTTCAGAACCATATGATGACGGAATTAACTTCCATGCTAGGTTTTCGACAAGATCAATCTCTGTCCTACTACCCACAAGAAAATGGTCAAGTCAAAGTCATAAATGGTGTCCTTAAAACCATGATTCATCGGTTAGTCAGCAACCATAAAACCACATGGAATCGAAAGTTATATTCCGCGTTATGGGCATACCATACATCAGTCAAAACTGCCACAGGCTTCATGCCATTCCAACTTGCATTTGGCCTGGAAGCAGTACTCCCAATCGAGTGTGAGATTCCAACACTCGAGCTCGATGTTGAACTCCTACTCAACACCACCACCACAGAAGAGCACTTGCTCTCACTTGATCACTTGGACGAAACTCGTCAAGATGCCACACTGGCACTCGAAGCACACCAGCGCCGAGTCAAAGCTCAATATGACAAATGTGTCAAGCCTCATTCTTTCCAAGAGGGTGATCTCGCTCTACTCTATGATCAGAGACACGACCTCTTGGGGGCAGGAACACTTCAACCATTATGGCTTGGTCCTTACATAGTCACCAAAGTCCTCTCAAAAGGAGCTTATGAACTTCAGGACTGTAATGGAATTCCACTTGTGGAGCCCCACAATGGACTCTATCTAAAGAAGTGTTTCACCTAGTTCTCCACTAGGCATATGCTTTGTAATTTTATGTATATGATTTTTGCCTTTGTTTTGATGTCTCTAGATATTTTGGGTTTTTGAGTGTTTTTCTCATACACACTCTTTTCTTTTTACATAGATGCCTTCGTCATCCTTATCATACGTTGGATATGCGGATGATGCTAGTTGTCATACTAGGCACATTGCATTAGATGCTTGGGTCATCTACACACCTAAGTCGGAACTCCTTAGTTCTGAGGGTATCTTCCTGGGCAATGCCACCAACAACATTACTGAGTATATGTTGGTGATACAACTCCTCACGGAAGCACATCTCGCAGCATATCCAATTTTGTGGTCAAATTAGATTCCCAACTCGTAGTTATGTAGTTAAACAATCATTATCGCATCCGTCATCCAGTCTTGTTACATTATTTCTTAAGGGTACGAATTTTATAACATCACTTTCAAACCATTGCATTTGAGCACATTCCTAGAGAATTTAATGCATTCGCTGATTCATTGGCAAATTATGTGTTAGATTAGCATTTTTCACATTTGTTATAGAAAGAGTTATACATGAGTGTATATTTTTTACCATGGAAAATACATAAACATTAAAAAAAAAAACACAGGAACAAAATCACCAAAATATGTATATATATATATATGTAATCTAAATTGGACACAATATATATATATATGTTGTGTCCAATTTAGATTACATCAAAAACTTCTCAAAACTTGGGTGTTTTACAAAAAATTGGCTTTGTTAAGCCTCGCTATGACATTTACACATCTATCCACTCCTCCTACTAAGCCTGCTACTCAAAATAGTAGACAACTACTCTGGCTATCCTCCTCAGAGGCACCAAGTATCTCTCCAGAACACCCACTGTATGCCGCTGCATACGAATCAGGATCTCTCTCATGGGAAGAGGCGGCACACCCATACTTAAACCCTCCAGGTTTCTAGTAATCTCATGCAAAATCTGTGTGTCATCACCCTCTTCGGTGGCTTCTGCAACCTCTGCTGTTGCGCCAGCCCCAAGTAGCTACATTCCTTGCCTTGCATAGCGAGGGGCTCTGGCTAGATAGATAGGTACCACATCTGTGTCAAGCAACAAGCTTCATGTCAAAACACATTTTCACCCATTAAACAAAAAATTTCATAAACATTCAAAAGATACAAAAATACTTCAAACTGCGTTGATCAACTTATTTCTTACCATCTAGGCCCCACTGAGTGCCCGGGGGCAATACCAACTCTGGATCTCCTGTATAGTTCATCCCTGCATAGGTATAATCTTCAATCATGATGCTATGGTCTTCAAGACACTCGAAGAATCCATCATCAAAACAGTGACGGATTAGACCCTCTCCAGTCCGCGGTATCAAAGCTGCCCAATGAGCCTGTCTTGGCTCCCGCAGGCCCAATGCATCCATGATCATTCTTGGCCTCATGGCCAGCACCCGCTCTAGTATGAATGACATGATCAGTGTACCATACCCAAACTCTCTTTGGGTCTGGGTCTTACATGCTGTCATATTTGCACGAACTCGGAGGACAACACCTTCACACCAGTCAAATACCTAGGGCTGCATACAATCCAGTGCTAACAACACCTGGGCCTTGGTGGCCACATGCTGACTCTTGGCCCTGGCCAAGCGAACTGTCATCCACAAAAGAGACCTCAGTGGTCTCGCTGCCACCCGTGCAATAGGCGCCTGGTTACTTACTGCCTCAGTATTGTTTATGAAGTGATTATGGATCAAATCAGCAGTAGTGCAGGGATCAACCCTGGATCCTATCTAATTGGGCCTTGGTCCTTTGCATGACAGGCCAGTCAAAAAATAGATGTCGTCTTTCTCAATCAAGAGTTCATTACCCTTGATATGAAAGACATGCTAGCGGTCATCCCACTGCTGGATTATCCACCTCAGAAGGTCCTCTTGTCCCCTCATCAACTCTAAACGAGCATACTTTAGCAATCCGCATCTACGGAGAACTAGCAACGTAGCTGCATCGGTAACCATTTCCTGTTCTTCCCGCTCATGCTCCCTTTCACGCCAAATGCTCATGGTATATAGCTTTACACCTGCACAAGTAACATTTGAGTGGATTATTTTTTTCCTGGAACACTTTAGAATGATAAAAAACAAGTTCTTAAATCATCTTTGCCAGCTAACGCGGTCTATAGTTCCAAACAGTGCGTGCTAATGCTCTGTATCTTCTCGGGAAGTGCGTTTAACGCGGGCACAACACAAAGCACCCACGTTAGTCGCTTAAATTTTTTAGGGTCTGCTAAAATTGATATTGCTGGCTAGAAAAAAAGAACTAAAAACATAATGAAATGCTAGAGGAAGGTTCAAGATCTTACCTAGATCTCACGGAATGAAAAATTGTTGCCCGGATCGTCCA
Organism: Pinus albicaulis; assembly: GCA_034641835.2. Lineage (NCBI taxonomy): Eukaryota > Viridiplantae > Streptophyta > Pinopsida > Pinales > Pinaceae > Pinus > Pinus albicaulis. Next base: position 1,073,137,297 of record CM076579.1, on the reverse strand, counting down.
CAATCGACAACTAAATTTTCACCACTTTTTACTCCAGAGCTCTATCACAGCACTCAACGAAGTGAAAATGAAGGTTTGTGGCCTTCTTATAGCCATTCTGGAGGTCAGACTCACTCAGCTAATCTGATAAAAATTGGTAAATTCATGCTACATTTTGTCGCAACTATTGGTTTTTATATGTTACCGATGCTCTGATGGGTTTTAAATGTTTATATGCAGATCTGACCATATTCGACCTGGTTCCGAGCTTTTTTTTTATGGACTTTTTCTAGCTCGTAAAACTGAAGAAAAAAAAACCCGAGTTGCCTTTGTCGGGCTCGTTAAACTACCACGATAGAGGAATATGAGCATTCTTTTTGTCTTTTTCAAAGCTCTTTAAACAGAAAAAGTAACCAAGTTTTTCTTCGTGTGACTTGTTAAAATTTCACAAAGAGCATCGAGTTTTTCCTTGTTGGACTCGTTAAAATTTCACAAAGAACATTGAGTTTACTCCATCTCCTCGTACTCATAATAAAATGAGGTAGATATGCATTGAACATAGATTTATCATTTTTTCGGATTCAATGGACTAACTCACAGAAAATGAACTGTTTCGGGATTACTATTCTCCCTTCGTCGTGCCTGGTTATCAAACATGACAAAGGTACCCCCTGGAGTTGTCTTTTACGATGTTTTTCAGACTCTTTAAATATGAAAAAATCACCGAGTTTACCCGCCTGGACTCGTTAAACTTAATCAGATGGGGAAACAAATTTGGACAACATGGATACTTCTGTTACATTTTCAAAATATCAATTTGGCAGCACAAAATCTTGAACATGGCACTTCCCAGAAAACTCTTTCACATTTAGCCAAACCCTACCATCTATGAGTTTAGCCTTCGTCTCCCAGTGTTCCTGAAATGGTGAATCCTAAATACTCTTTGGTGTTCATTAAGCCTAAGCTGCCTAGTACCCTATTAGAGTGCCTTCTATTGTTCAAGAGGATCCCGCTATCTACTGCTCCTTGTATCAACCAGAGCCATCATATACCAGAACTTATTTGTCGTCAGTTATTCCCACTTGCTCTTGATTATTTCCATCAATACAAAATCATATTTTCCCATTTCATGTCAAATGATGTAGGACACCTCAGTGCCTACCTTTTGACAGATCTCTTCCTATCGACTTCAACATCTTATCTAGGAAGTTGATCCAGAAACACGTCAGTACCCAGATACTTGCAGACATCAGTGGTAGGTCATCTTTTGTTTGGTTGGGGGTTCTCATTATTGGCTCCCGATTGAATGATTCTATGAGTGTCCGACATCAATTCATTTTATTCACACTCGCTAGATTATATTGTGCATCTTGGGGACCATCATCATTATCGGTGGCCACCCTCACGTCTATTAACAGTTTTTGTTATTTACTGGTAATCAGATGATTTACTGCATGTTCGACTACAACTCATTCATTCACATGTATGGAAATATGCAGTTTAGTGAAGCAGCGACCAAGACCTTGGGTCGAGGGTTACACCATTACAGCTGTGTTTCCTCTCCCAAGTTGCGATATTGTTTTTTGGAGACAGCGTTTCAGTTTGATCATATTATGACAGACACTTCCATGTTATGCTTATCGGTGGACATATTGTTCATATCTCTGTTTTAGAGAAATCATGTTGATTAGCTACTAAGCATGGGAATGCCCGACTCAAGACATATTATATTTTCTGACATATGTTGTTGTTTCAAGTTTTCATCAGTCCTCCAATTCCTCTCATTCTACTACATTTGTTGTAAAGTATTTTTGCCATCATCTTCTTCCCTGACCTCACTTTAGGGGGCATCTGTTACAGGACAAATGACCTCCTCATCAGCTCAGAGGAGAAGGTAACATGGAAGGAAGAAAATGACCTAGAAAAAACCCATTTCTGCCAAGGTAACGCACCCCAGAAACAGCTAGACAGTGTTATAACGCACCTGAGCCATGAAAAGGGAGCGCTAATGCCTAGGGCAACGCTCTGTCTTGTCCAAGGGGCAGCGTTATCAGTGTTTGAGTGTGAAAAGGGAAAAATCTTGCGGAAAAGTGACTGGAAATTCCAACTTTTTCTCACAAAGAGCTAGTTCAAAATAGAAACTAAAAGGCACAAACCTTTTATTAGGCCTTTCCAAACATAACTGGACTCCTAAGAAAGGAAAAAGCATGGAAAAACAAGGAAACATCTTGATCTTTCCTGTTTCAAACTGGTTGAAAGAGTTGGCAAGGTTTGCCCTCTCCATCTCCTATAAAATGGATTTGTGGGCTCTTGGTCTAAGGTCGAAGGTTTGATTATATGTGGAGTAGAATTTCATTGTTGTAGTGTGAGGCTTGAAGATCGGCAAAGTTCATTGAGAGCTTTTTTCCTTAAGCATCATCACACTCGGAGATAGAGAAAGAGAGAGAGGAATTGGAAGACTGAGGAGGGCTTGGTGCAACCAACGGTTGTAATCCTCGTTTTTATAAATCAATAGAAATGTATATGTTTTTTCCATTCAATGCATCAGTGTCACAATTATTTTTCAATCGTTTATGTAGCATGATATGAATGGCTTAGATCTGTATTTTTTTATGTCTATTATGTGCTAGTTTAATTGATAAGAATTTATATTGTTGTAGAGATTACACGGGTGCTTTGATTGATTACAGGATCTTGATTTGGAGTTGGTGAAGAAGGATTCCTACTTCGTTGCTTGGTGTTCTCCATAGGATCTGCTATCTATAAAGAGGTAATCTCTCCATCTTACTTTGTCAGTTATATACATTAGCATGAACATGTGTGCAGTATCTTTGTGAACTTTACAGCTAATCTGACTGTCTGCCTTAGGCACCGAAAAGCCCTGAGAGGGATATTTAATAACCACCACCCAAGCATATTACCCTATAGCAATAAACGCGATAGAGTTAGCTTTTGGCATACTGCTATTCACATAATTGACCATTGGCATAGACCCTACACCATAAGGCTGGCCACTAAGAGGAGTGGCATTAACAATTAATGGACCTACTTGTCCCGCCGAATGTAGGGGTATCGAAGTGCCCCATGGTATATAAGTGTTGGTGACACTGCCCCCTAGCATAGTAGCCAAGGGGTTCGAACTCAAAAATGGATTTCAACCGAAAGGGTTGCTAAAAGGAACAGAAGTAGCCCTGCTAACGGGAGGGGAAACTGGGAGTCCAAGTGCAGTCACAATAGGAGCAGATACCAAAGGGTTCAGAATTCCACTCGCATTTTTTGTGATCAAGTTGCTAGGACCAAGCATATGCTGGCTACTAGGGTTGTCAAGCAATTGTGTAGAACTAACAACTGGCGTGTAAGAGGGTGTTGGAACCGAGCTTTCCACTAACAGCACCAACCCAACGGTCATCGGTTGTGAAGTGGATGAGGGTGCAGCCGAGGACATGGGTGTTACTGGTGCTACCTGAATCAGCAATGGCCCCAACGGGTCAGTGAGAGGAGGATTGTAAGGAGGTATGACTCCTTCTGTGAAAGGATCCTCAGGGAACTCCGTATTGTGAGGAGCAATGTGAAAATCAGGGGTCAACATTGGAGACTGCTCTTTCAGAGAAGGCATTGGGTCACCGAGACTCGACTCCTCCCCTAGTGTCAATGGAGGGAGACCTTCTTGTCACCTAGAAAGAAGACGAGGGTCGAAGGACGCCACGATGACCGGTTAATTTTATCAAAAAAATTATTCTAATGTATTATTAAGTCTTAGTGATAGTAGAACCACACACCTAGAAAAAAAGAACTTCTAAAGTCATTAAATCAAGCAGCTAGAGGGGTAATACCATGTCTGAGTACTATCGTTTTCTAGAGATGAAACCCAGTATCACAATATCATACAGAGAGAGCTAGTCAAATGTACAGTTATGGTTACTCTTGAGCTTCGCCCGAACCTCAGACAATGGTTGCAAGCACTCTCGTGGAGACGAGTACCCTCCCAAAGACCAAAGATAGAGTAGGTCCATTTGTGTCAGGTGCCAAGGCATCCCGCCCCAATCACCTTGTGTACATCCCTAAAATTATGGAAACTAAAGATACCTCAAATCACAGACACAATCAAGGGGGTCCCGGTCGCAGAGACCATGCTATATGGGTAGAACACCTAGATCCCTGATATAGTTTTGACATCCCCAAAGGCAACCCTAATATACAAAATTCCCATTGTTATGTGATTGAAGGCAGGCTACCTTTTCACGCGCCCTAGCATTGTCTCTTGCTTAACTCCAGTAGTAGTGGAGCAGTCCCTATAGTATGAGTGCAGCAAGATTTTCACTCTTTAATGACACTAGTCTCAAGTTTTGCGATCTTGGGCAGTTTTCTCACTCTACCTATCCAAAGATCCTAACCTGAAATAATGTTGGTGTAAGCTCAAAAAAAGAGTTATATGATTGATTTTATTAGCACTTGATTTTAGTGTACTTTCTTATATGTCTTTGAAGGGGGATTGGACGTATGAAATTTAATGAGACTCTGACTCAAACCATGCAGAAAATTCTTTTAATATTCAATTTGATGAAGAGCTTATTATATAGGGAGAAATATTTCACACATCCATGCAGCAATGAACATCCAAATAATGCAGTTCAAACTAAAAATATTCAGACATCTATCTATCCTCACTAACAGCTATTTAATCCAAAAAATTTAGAATGAAATCAGTTATGTTCACAAAAGCTAAAAATACTTTTCTTTTTCAAAAATTAACTGCAAATAACACTAAAATTTTGAATAATAAAACTAAAATGCTAGCAGGAAACCAAGCACAGAGATCCAAAACACAGAAGCAAAACTGACAGCTAGCAACTCCACAGCCAGGGGAATCACAGCAGGGTGTAATAACAAGTTTTTGTCTAGGTAACACAGTCTAGCAAGGGATACATAGTGTTAATAGCAGGAATAACGCACTATTCCCAAGCATCAATAGCATTATAACGCTTTGGAACACACACAGGGGGTGCGTTACTGAAGGAAAAATTGGAAAAAATGGCTAGGAAGGGTCTATTCTGAACACTGTGAGCTACTGAGATGGTCACAGAGCATATGAAATGATTAGAAAGGGATGTGATCAAAATGGGAAGTGATAGAGGGAAAGAAGCAAAGGCTCAGAAACAAACAATCCGGGAACTAAGGATTAGTCCCCAGTGGATTCGCAAATTCTGCTTCGGGGTAAAATGTACAATTGGTAGCTAGAGTAAATCCATCTCGAGTCTTCCTAGAACTCGAGGTAGACAGTCAGATTAGTTGTATAGTTCAAAAATACATTGCATACATGTTTATACTAATGCTTAATTGACAAAGTGAGATATTGAAGGATTACCTCTTTGTAGACAGCATATCTGTTGGAGAGTGCTAAGCGGTGTGGCGGAAGTTCTCCTCACCGGCTCCAAGTATGGATCCTGCAAACAAACAAAGCACACGTGTAATCTTCACAGTTGTATCACTTACTAGTAACTAAACAAACATATACTCAACATTTAACTATGAAAATATGAGCCATTTATAACATGCTTCATAGACAAATAAATAATAAATGTGACACTGAAACATCAAATGGATAAAATAGATACAGTTCTATTAATATAAGAAGGAAGATTACAACCATTGGTTTGACCAAGATTCCCTCAATTTTCCGACTCCTCTCTCTCTCTCCTCTATATCCGAGTGTAATGATACTTGGGCTAAGAGTTCTCAATGAACCTTGCCAATCATTAAGCCTCACACTCAACAATAAAGTTACACTCTGCACACGATCAACCTTTTGACCTTTGACCATGAGCCCAAGCCTCCAATTTATAGGGATTTGGGAGGACATATCTGGACAATCTTCTCCATCATTTTGAATAGGGAAAAATCATGATGCTTCCTTGCTTTTACTTGCTTTTTCCCTCTTTGGATGCCTAGTTGGGTTTATTAATGTCCAATCAGAGGCCTACACTACAGGTTGCTACTTTTTGGACTAACTCCTTTGAGAAAAATCAAGAAATTTCAGTCAGTTACCGTGGGATTTGTCCCTTTTATTCATGAAAACATGGGTAATGTTTCCCCTTAGGAAAGACAGTGTGTTAACCTAGGCACAAATGCTCCCTCTGAAAGGCTGGGATGTGTTATAACTCGATCTGGTTGTCTCTAGAGTGCGTTACCTTGGAAAAATGGGTCTTTTCTAGGTAATTTTCTTCCTTCCATGTTTCCTTCTCATCTGAGCTTATGAGGAGGTCATTTTTCCTGTAACACCTTAGTATGGGATATGGGATAAATGGGGGTATGTTACAAAAAGATGTAGAAGCATCAACCCTCAGAAAATTAATTTATTTTTCTACACTTTAAGGGGGACGTGGAATTCCCAAAAGGAAATGAATGTCCCTCAACTATAATTTGTATAAGTCTGGAATAATATATTTTTAGTGTTAATGTGTCCATATTGTAGGATAATCTAGGTTGGTAGCTATTTTTCTGAGCTGGTGTTATTGGCCAAATGGACCTTTGTAATAATGCCAAGTTTTAGCCTGAGATATTAGGTGGTTTTGAGTTGATGGATGTAGATGTCCCAAGAGAGTGTTAAGGGACAACTTTGTTGAAATATGTAACTAGGTTTGGTCTTCATAATGTCTATTATAATCATGATTTTATATATTTGATATTAAAGAGAAAATATTATTGTTATTCTTGATGCATGGGTTTCATGTTGAAGACAAATTTATTTGTAGTTCTAGCTCCCATTGAGTGCTTCTAGGTTTTTCATAAAATTATGAAGTCAAAAGATTCATTTTCATACATGTAAGTCACATTTGGGAATCTTGTATTATGTAAAATAAATGTATTTGATTCATAAAAGACCCTCCAAACCTTTTCAATTCTTTGCAACAAGTCGTCCTACATGAAAGATCAAGTTGACCTCATGGAGGAAATTCTTACCTCTAAAAATCCTATATATAAGAGGCATTCGGCCTTAATTGAAGCACACATAAAAGCCACATGAATAAGCAAGAAAATGAGTTTGATCCTAAATCGAAGCAAGCCTAAGGCAAGCGAAGTTCAAGAAGAAATATAGAATATAATTTTTTGGGTCTCTCTCTCTCTCTTAAGTGCAAAGAAATTCTAAAGCTCCTAGGTAAAATCTATCGGAGGTCGAAATTACTAGAAATTTGTTGGAGGACGAAGTTGCTAAAAATTTGTTGGAAGTCGAAGTTGCTAGAAATTTTTTGGGGTTCAAATTTGTTGGAAAAGTTGTTGGGGTCGAAGTTGCTGAAGAAGTTGTTGGGGTCAAAGGTTTTATTGGAAGGTTAGAGTTTGTTACTGTAAGATGTGTAAGGAAATTTCATCAAGAAGGAAGGTAAACATGGCCTTGGATGGGTCTTTGAAAATGATCTTAGATCTTGGAATTTTTCATTTGAATATTCTATAAGAAGAGAATAATTCTTGTGGGTTTTCCTCTCAAGAGGAGACGTTTTGGCCCTAGATAACAACCTACATTTTGTGCCCTGTTGTCTCTTTTATCTTCATTTTTTGGCATATGTTTGATGTTAGATACATAATAATAATGAATTTATATAATAAGCTAATAAAGTTAAGTAAATACTTCACAAGCAATTATCAAAGTAAGAGAAATCACCTATTCCAATTTCCCTAGATTTCCCAACATGGTATCAAAGCTAAGGTGACAAGACAAGAAGAGTAAACTTTAATATCATCCACCTGAAAGAAGGATACATAAGTTATGAGCACAAGTAGCATAAAAGAGGACTACCCATCTCATTAAAAATATCAACACTTTGTAAAAAAAAAACAAGAAGACCACAAAGACCCTACCTCGTTCAAAGAATGACTCTACATTTGAATCAAATTGGAAAGCCTCCACATTCTACATTATCATCCAAGGAATAAAGAATAATCATTTCCGTCATAATCAAATAAATCAAGGAAATCTCCCTCATATTAAATCAAATATCACATCTTGAACAACCTTGAAGAAGATCATTAAGGAAGCAACATCATCAAGAAGGCATAAAATTGAAGATATCATAATATAGGAGAACCTTCACTTGATAAGTAATTATATTTATATTTATGACTAGATCAACTATCAACATGACTTCATTCTGCAAGGAGAGCAACAAACTGGTTGGGTCACTGAACTTCATTGTATGAAAAAATAGGATAGATTTGATCGGCATGGAGAATGAAGTTATTGAAAATATTGAGGATTAAATATCAAAACCGTATCAAGAGAAATCTCAAGCATTATCAAAGTATATGAAAGGGTAAATAAGGGCTCAAATAATCCTCATGGAATCAATCAAGGATTACCTCATCCCTTAGGTATCAAATTTGGAGAAATCAAAAGATATATATGAAATTGGTAGAATTACTTTTTGTAAGCACTGCAGGAGAAATCATATCATTGAGAACTAAAATATACAAAATGAAATTATCAAAGAAATAAGGGGTGTTCTCATATGTTATGAGGGTATCTAAAATAAGAGATCAACTAAAAGAGTTAGGGGAAATAATGTCTGATAAAAAAAATGCCCACCTTCGTGCTCAATGCACTACCTGATGAATGGGGCAAGTTTGTATCAAGTATCTATGGAAATAAGGAAGCCACTCCAATCAGGGATATTTGGTCATTGTGTAATATTAAAGAAACTCTATTGAGGGAAAATAGTGATGTTGGATAAAATGAAAAAGATCAAGCATATGCTTCCATGCCCAAGAGAAGAGGAAAGTTTGGAAAGTTTGATCCTAAAAAAAAGAATATGATTGATATGTCAAAGATAAAATGTGATGAATTTATTGAATATCGGAACATTAAAATTAATTTTCCTAAACTCAATAAGGAAAACAATAAGATAAAGGAAAGAAATGAATCCCATGTTATCGAAGTAGTGGAAGTATCAGGAAAAAAAAAAAAAAAATCAAAGTAGGAGGAAGTGAAAGATCTCTATTATGATTGAGATAATCTCCTTCTATTAGTTCTTTTTAGTTATAGAAGAAAATAGAAAGAATCATACGTATTATAGGATGCATTATATCAAGATAGAGATGACATCACCATAGAAGCATGGAATGATATCAAAGTATAAAGTCTACATGGTTATAGCAGACATCGTGATAGAAATGGCATCTCCATTGGAAGCATATAAGGACAATTGAAGTAGCATTATATATGGTTGGCGGAAATTCATCTAGCAAGATAGAAAATAAATAAATAATCATACATTAGCATCATTAGGAAGGATCATTTGCAGAAAGAGGATCATCAAGGTCCTCCATTGGAATCTTCATTAGAAGGTTCTCGTCTACTAAGAAGAAGCAAGTGCCTCAAAAATAGTACACAATCCAACTTGTGTGGGACCCACTAGTAAGGTATTCTGACAAATATGTGCAACATGTTGCGTTGGTTGAAGTACTTTCATCTTCATGCAAGGAAAGGAATCTACTAGAAGGAAGTATATATGACCAAAATAATGAAAAGGTATGTGCATATTTAATAGATAAATTCATGTCATCATATAGTTGGAGATAGTGTGGTTGAATGCTCTATCCCGTGAGTACGATCGAAAAATAAGGATCTATTCCATTAGGATGAAGTGTGAAGGAATGTATCAAATGTGTCTTGAACTCTTCTACTTATTGATAAGATGAAATCAAAATAATATGACCTCATATGGAAAATGAGATGGTTGAAAATTATGGTTCCTACGTTGAAAGAAACATGTAAAGAATATCTCGAGCAAAGAAATATAAGAAGAAAGGAATAATATTTTGTGAAAGATGCAACTATAGTCTTGTAAGATAATCAACGTGATGAGAATCTAATAACTAGAAGAATTAGCTATGATATCTCCATGGAAGAAGAAGTTATGCAGACCCAAATATGTATACTACAAAAGAAGAATATTTTTAAAGAATATCTTGGAGATGGATTCGTACATGTGTAGGATGTTGGTGTTGCAGGAAGCTAATGTCATGATGAAAGGCCATCATAAAAAGGTGATTTTGATTTGATGTCCATTTTTTTTTTTGAAAACATCTAGTTGGGTTGAAACAAGGCTACCAAAATAGAGTTGTCAATGTCACCTACAACTAGTACTTATGTGATTAGATGGAAGATCTTCAAAGAAACATGAGTTGTAAAAGGTATTTTTATGAAGGATAGACAAATGTGGACTAGAATATCACTTTCCGATGAAGAGAAGGATTACATGACTATTCATCAATATTGTGGTTCGTTGAAGGAAAGTGATGGAGAAGATGGCCAATTCCCTACAAGATGAAGGCTCCATGATGAAGAAGCTGAATTTCATGACATCGAAAGGAGCCCTACTAGCAACTAATAGTACCATGATCTCCACCAAATATCTAATAGTTGATGTTGGAAACAAGTCCCTAGTTAAGAGGGAGCTTGGGTAAGTTCCTAGGTAATAAGGAACTAGGGTATATTCCTTTTATAGGAGTGTATATCCTTCCTAATTGAGAGGGAGAGATAGACACATCATTCTCGTCTTCATGTTATGAATAAAGAATGGAGGATTGGATAAGCATTTGTATTTTGATACTCTTTAAGGATGTGGTAGGGCATACAGTAGGTAAGAGTAGTTGAAAAGAAAATTCCTTGAGGATGTGTTATTCCAAGACAAGAATAGTCCTAAAAGGACATGTCTTATGAACATCCAAATGGGGTTTGTGCCTTAAGAGACAATGATGATAATGTCTATCGATCATTGTCTCGTCAACATTGTGCTCGAATATTATGGAGAGATAGAGTTGTTAGTTAATACCTTGCTACGTGACAATGTTGGTTGGTATGACGAAATGAAATGATATAAGCTAAAATAATGGCTTATGAGAGGGCTTACCAATCTGACTCTTCTTATGAGAATTATACAATATGAGAATGTCCAAGTAACATGTTTGGATTATAAATACCTCACAAGTTAAGAATCAGTGTTGAAATATGTAACTAGGTTCGGTCTTCATAATATCTTTTGTAATAATTATTTTATATATTTGATATAAAATTGAAAATAAATTATTATTGTTATTCTTTATGCATGGGTTTCAGGCTCAAGATAAATTTACATTTAGGTCAAGCACCCATTGAGTGATTCTAATTTTTTCATAGAATTATGAAGTCAAAAGTTTCATTTTCATACATGTAAGAGCCCTTTGTGCATGTTTTATTATGTAAAAGAAGTTTATTTGAGTCATAAAATACCCTCGAAGACCTTGTCAACGAGTTGCAACAAGTCAGCCTACATGAAATATCAAGTCGGCCCCATGGAGAAAATTCATACCCCTGGAAATCCTACATATAAGACACATTCAACCTTATTTGAAGCACACATTCAAGGCATAAGAAGAGCATGAAAAAGAGTTCTATATTAAAATAAAGAAGTCATAAGGCAATTGAAGTTAAAGAAGAAAGCTAGAATCGAAGTTTCTATTAGGAGAGAAGAATTCTTGTGGGTTTTCTTATCAAGAGGAGAGGTTTTAGCCCTGGCTAGCAACCTATATTTTGTGTCCTCTTATCTCCCTGATCTTCATTTTTTAGTAGTTATTTGTGGATAGAAACACAATAATAATAAACATATAGAAGAAGCTAATTAAGTTAAGTAAAAATACATCACAACTAGTTATCAAACTAAGAGAAATCACCTAATCTAGTTTCCCTAGATTTCTCAACAAACTATAAGTGAACAGAGCTTAGAGAGGAAGAAGGAGCCCACAAATTAGAGAGAAAAGGAGTAGAGATCCGATAATAACAAGAGTGTGTTGGAGTAACATGCTCACTGTAATCCTATGTACATATTTCTTTTCAGAATAATAGAAACCAAATTTTACTCTATGTGTTTTAATTCCATTGTTTGAACGCATTTTGACATCCTATTTGAGAGAGTGGGTGGCTCCATGTTAGTAAGGAATTGAAAATGAATTTGTGGTTCCTGAAATTGCGCTTGGTTGGGTGAACTTCAATGAATGCACATCTCCACTACTCTACAAGATAGACAACCCTTTAAGGAACATGTAAAGTGTTATTGTGGGTTGAGTTAAAAATACTATGAACACCCTTGCATTGGACCAAAACCAAGGAATCCACATATTATTGAAAAAGGTGATAAGGAAGAGATCGGGGGTTGAAATTTATGAATGGGGATAAGTGGTCAACATAATATTGGAATATAGTCAAAAAGGGGAGAATCAAAGCTTGTAAGCCTTTCACCAGGGTGATATTTGAAGGTGAGGACCTATTTAGTTCTAACAAAACTGTGAACGGAATCGTTGAAGTAATGAAGAATGAAAACCATGGAATTAGTCCCCTCTATTCATTATCTTCATTTGAAATGCATCCTGACCACATCAACGATGGAAATACCGATATCCCAAGTTTGTTCCATCCATGAGGGTACCATCATCTACCAAGTTATCTTATAAATCATTTTTTCATGCCTGCGATTGTTAGAGAGAGATTGATGAACGGTGGGAAGTATTCAGGTCGAATATATGATATGCAAGACAAAGATCCATTGCAGAGATGAAGATTAAGATAGAACATTTGATAAATAAAAAAACAAGAATAAAGGAGCGTAAGAATTTCTATCGAAATCGAGGTAAATCTAAAGTCTGGGCCTCAAAATGAATTTTAACAAGTAAAGGGGAATGAACCTTTGAAGTAGTTTGGACCCCAAATAGGCTTGTAATATGGAAGTTAGATTAGATCCTTAAACAACTAAAGTTTCTAACTGAGAATGAACAAGGGGTGGACCCCTCGATAATACGAAAGATTGAGGACACGTCGTTAGAGAATTACATCGGACATTGGGCATTTATTTGGTGGGAAAGGAACCATGTCGATCACCAAGTCTATTTTTGTGTAGGCAGATAAGGCCATAGCGCCTCAAACAAAGTAATCAAAATTATTTGAGGGTGAGCACTACTGGGGAATTTTAAAATCATAAGCCGAGAGAAGCGACCCTTATAGGGTTTAATACCCATCCAAGGGAGCTTAGAATACAAAAGAGAAGCTACAGAAAGACTGTCAACCAATGTAACTCTTGGAGGAATTTGAAAGAATGGGACACGCTCATGGAAAGAGGATGGAGAAACCAAGGGGGATGAGCGAGAACAACCCCTGTGGTTTCGTCACGAACCTTACCCCTAGTTAGCTATCTGGTTATATTAAGTATTGGGCCACTAATATGAGTACAGGTTCTATTCAATGTTATTGTATTTTGTTCCATATTTGAGCAAAGAAATTGGGAGTGTGTATTTATAAATAAAACAAAGTGGGTTACTATTTTGTACCATATTTACAAGCCATAGGCCTTAGGTAAACCCATATAGAGTGCCTATTTCATTTTATCTGCACATTTTTCCATATTAGCAAACAAAGAGCAAAGCAACCTCACCTTATAGCTAGGTTTTATCCCAAATAGGTTTCCAAGGGAAAAAATTGTGTCTATTTTTGTCGGTGTGTGTATTCATTTTCATCCATATTGCTCACATTTCAGCTAATTTATTTTTAAGCATACAAAAAATAAATAAAAAATACGAGACCTGAAAGGAATTAACATTCATAATAAATATTTTAGTATTTTATCATATCTATTGTGATGAACTGTTCTAGTAAAGTATCCACAATAGTTTATTGATCATCTCCGCCTAAATGGCTAGTGTCTTCTTTACTTCCACACATTATGTCGATCAATTAGCATATTATGTGATTGTATGTTACTTTCTCCTAGTTGTTACTTTCATTAATTGTATCAAAAGATTATATTTGAGGACAAGTATTAAAGATAAATAATGCATGAAATTATTACTAAAATGTATTTTTCCACATATTGTGACTATTTATTGGCGATATATATATTTCCTTGCAATTGTAAGTTCCATACACCTTTATTCGTCCTTCCTTAATCACATAAATATCATCATATCTAAAATGTAATAGTAAACCTTTACATTCACATAATTTTTTTCATATTAATGAATTGACATAATTTCATAATGAGTGAAGCCATATAGATTAACTCGATAATAAATGCATTAAAACAGTTTACCTTACATCTCACGTTGCTAAAAATAAATAAATAAATCATAAAAACTCACTAACTTATCACCTTTTTTTTAAACTATTATCATTACTAATTATAAAAACAATATATATATATATATATATATATATATATATATATATATATATTGAAAAACATGAACAAGTTTCTTAACCATGGAGATTTATCCCTGTTCTACGACGGTGATTCTCACTTTGTAAATAGGATTTGTTACAATACCATTGCTTATTAATACCACATGCCCAACAAACCATAACTTAGTTCACATAACACTTGTTCAAATGCCATATTTTTAATTAATCAATTTAATTAAAAGGTAAAAAATGGCATAAATACTTTGGTGTTAAATATCAACCTTTGGTTTTTATATACTACTATAATGTGTGAAAACCCAAACAATGTGTAGAATTCTAATGGGAGCTCAAAAGTATGAGACGAAAACGGTGACGATGATAATGATAATGGTGATAAATGAATGAAAAGCCCTCTTATTTATAGAAAAGTATTGGGTTGATCTTGAAAATGGAGAATAATAAAACATTATTGACCAAAATATAGATCTAACTGTAAGAATACTTTATTATATTTTTGGAGAGGGAAAAGTTATTCAAAATGGTCAAAATCATTATTTAAAAATAATTAACAAATAAAATGATTTACTAATTATTTCGTGAATAATAAGAAAACTGTGAAAATTTAATAATTATTAAATAATGATTTAACAATTATTCCAGTAATGAAGTTAAGGAAAAATAAATAAATAGTGATTTATTTAATTATTCCTATGTGATTTAGTTAAATGTGATAAAGAATAATTATCAAACAATTATTTAATAATTATTCCTAGAGAACATTAAATAAAAAATGGTTTATTTAATTATTCTCATGGGTTTTAATCAGAAATAACTTAATAAAAGTGGTTTATTAAATTATTTCATATAGTGAAAGTGATTTTACTATTGTAAAATTAAACTTACATGGTGTATTTCGATCCACCTAGTTAGAAATGGCTAGGTGATCATTTTTTGGTGATAACAGATTTCCCCCCAACGTACAAGCATTAGGAGAAAATCATATGACCGAAATACGTTGTAAGTTACACTTTCACAAGACACCAAAGGGGATTCAAAGAGAGAGAGAGAGAGAGAGATCTGAAACAATGCAAGGAAGGAAAAAAATGGAGGGGGTCTCCTTTTATTTTTGATTACATGATCTACAATGAGGTGGTGGAGGCATACCCATACCCACAGAGATAACTAAGAACAAAGAATAGTTGTGAGCCCATAAATGTGGGACTGAGATACAAATTACATGATACATGATACACTGACATCAATGGGCCATGACATAATAAAATGGATCCCATATACATAATGTGCCTGGAAAAAAATATGTGAGGACTAAATACAACAACATTTGAGTACATGAGACATAATTCCCCTCAAGTTGACATGGGGAGGGGGGACCACAACCAAAGAAGCCATGCTGAATAGGAAGGGATCTGAAAAATTGAATGGATCATTTGAAGGAGACATGATTGCGGTGGGCATTGCAAGCGGCTAGAACTAAACTCATCAAACCTGTGGAACTGCATCTGAGGTTGGATTATAATATGAGGTCGTCTGGGCATGTGGGGAGATACTTGAAGGTCCACCCCCTCATGAGGTCTGGAACGTCTCACACACACTTGGGGATCACTGGTACAATCCATTGGATCACCGAACCATCAAGTCGTTATGCAACAATATCACAAATAAGAAGAAAAGATAAATAAACGACTTAAAAAATAGCCTCCTCGAGGAGGAAACCTGCTTTACATTACAAAAATGAAAAATTATTGGATGATTCAATTGACAAAACCTCCTTTCTATATATAAGAGTCTAAGGGGTCACAATATAATCAGAGCTAACATAACAATAATACTATAAGGGTACAACAACAACAATAGTGGGCTTCTATGGGGCACAAGAATAACAATATGGGGACTACATGGGAACAACAATAACAATAAGGGGGGTACACTAACAATAAAAATAAGGGGATACATTAGTAATATAGGGACTTAACATGCCCCTCTCCTTCAAAAAAGTGTTGTCCTCAACACTTGAGTAGTACTAGATGCTTCTGTATAAAATTATCATCCTCCCATGTGGAATCTTCAACGGGTAAGTTCTTCCACTTGATGAGATACTTTGAAATTGATCGATTTTGTAGCTATCGAGTTCTTTTTACTGCGACTGCTTCAGGTTCTAATACGATTTTTCCTTCCTTTTCAATATCTGGAAATATTGTTTGAACTAGGAGCTTGTCACCTATAACCTTCTTTAAGCATGAAACATGGAAAACTGGGTGTACTCGGGAAGATGCAGGAAGCTCCAATTTGTATAGAATAGTACTATTCTTTTGCAACACCTTGTAAGGACCATAATAATTTGGTGATAATTTATTATACTTCTTAGCTTGCTTGAGGGACATTTTTTATATGGTTGTAGTAGTAAAAATATTGAGCCACCTATCTCAAAAATTCTTTCTCTGGGGTGTATTGAGCATAGAACAAGTCATATTTTAAAGATAATTGGAGCACATCTTCCTTTGTTTGAGGGAAGTGTGACATGACATCTTTACCTATTGGGTCCAAAATTTATCTAAGGAAAAAATCCATATAAACACGGTCTTCGAATTCAGGGCCCTACACATGCTCCTCCTTCTGCGCCATTCTTCGACATGGTCAGATAGGCGCATGGCAGAAGTTTGACGGAAAAAATTCAAGAGCTCGGTACCAATGTCATAATGGAGAGGGAACTGGAAATATGATATAAAATATTTGGAAAGAGTCACAAAAGTGGAATAATTGGCTCTAGATTGGTTGACATACCACTTAGTCGCAGCTCCAATATGTGTGCGCTGGAATAAATGAAGACCGATGGAGTCTTCAGTGATGTAACTAGAGGAACACCACATGTGAAATGAGTGAACATGATTAGTGGGATCTTCTCTGGGATTTCCTTCAAAATTAGGTTTGTCTGAAGGAATTTTAGTAGGAATAACTGGCCAATTTTAGTTATGGAGAAGAGGATCGTTGATCAAATGATTAAAACCATAGAGATTCATACCAGCCATGAAGGGTAGCAATGGAGTAGGAGTGACCATACCAGTTGAGGTTCCACTAGTGGTATTACCTAGGTTAAGACATGAGTTACCACCTTGGTTTCCCACACATGCATTGGTGCTTGACATGGTGGCGATACGAGGTTGAGAAGACATGGAATCAAAGCAAGAACTAGACAAATCAGTAGAATCATAGTCAAAAGGACTCGATGGAGGACTGGGAGGATTAACTCTAACTTGATGGGGAGGAGTAATATGTCCTAATGGGAATTGAGGGTGAATTCCTCGAATTTGTTGCAACAAACGCCTAGGGGTGCAATGATGTCAAGACAAAGGCGATGCTAAAGGACTAAATGATGATAAGAGAAAAAGAGTAAAAAATAGCAAGCAAACACCTTGTGCAGTGATTCCAAGTGTAAAATAACTATATAATGATGTTACTCTAATAAAAGAAAACACATCCTATAAAATAAAATGACCTCTAGCCTATAGGTGATCTAATTCCTCAAACAATCCTAAATCTATTGTTTTATATGGCCTTCCAAAGAACTTCTTACTTGACGGAATCTCATCCCCGCACGCAAAGCTACCAAGAGAAAGGTGGGGTAGAGTACCAATTGCTTCCCACAGCCAGTCCTATAAGGTGTTTTACTAAGATTGGCCACTATGGCTAATTTTGCCTCATGGGGGTGGTCGATTCTTCAGCTTTTTGGTGATCATCCAATGCATGAAATTCCCTACCACGGGTTGGGTAGCCCTGAGGAGAAATACTCGCACGATGACCTACCCTAACCCCCTCTAAATCAGGTTTCTGGCTCACTTCAACTTTGGACCATGGGATGGTGGAGGATTTTAATCTCCCTACAAATTCAACTTCTATGTCTCAATGTAAATGATTGATGAGTGTTATTGGAAGCCTATCCCACCAATCCTACACCTAATTGCATAGTTTTTTTGGCCCTAATGCCCAAGTGGGCTTAATCTATGTGTGTTATATTATTAAATGTGGTGTGTTTCAAGTCTTGTCTTCCTGGTGTTAACCAAGCTCAAGTTCGCTTACGATGTGTAAATGTGTGTGGAAAGAGTGTTTTTAGAGGATCAGTTAATTGATCATTTTTTATGCTGCCATATGTTGCTGAAATAAAATGTTGAAATAATCTAAATAATTCTCTAAAATGAAAATAAAATAAACAACCAATCAAGCACAAACCCCACCCGTAGAAGGCTCTCAAACAAATAAACAAGGAGAGGAAAAAAAGCTACTCAAAAACACAAAAAATACCTATAATATCTATTGTCAAAGGGACTGGTATTTAAAGGCACTAAGTTGTTGAAAATGGTGCAGATAAGCAACAATAATCAAAGGTGAAATTTGTTGCAAAGAATTGGAAAGAAGCAGAAAAAACCTACGACACTCAAGGGGATCCTAAGGGGGAAGCCAAGATAAAAATAAAAATAGAGTTAAAGTGGTAAAGGAACCTATCCTAAAGGGTTGAAATAAAGTGGATCAAACCCTGAAAACAAGTAGCTAAAAATGTTGAAACCCTAGACTCCTCACTCATCCAATTTATTCCTAAAAAGGTGGAGGTTTACTACAAACCCTAGTGGTATTTTTTATTCATCAAACATACAAAATAAGAGTATCCAGGCCTAAGGGAGACTGAAATGGAGGTGGAAAAAACCCTTCCCATTACATAGATAACACTTTTGGCATTGTTGGACAAAAATTGAAAAAAATCCAGAAAATTTTCAAAACGCAAGTCCTGACCTGAAACAAGTGGAAAACATAGTTTTTTGGGCCAAATAGTGCATTCTGGAGCTCAGAGAGTAGATATGGGGCTGAATTTTTTTTTTTGTATCCGTAGACTCTCGGTTGTCAAATCTCGCACATATGTTGACATCTCTTGCTCGGCCGGTACTTGTGACCTACAAAAAAAACCAAAAATCCACCAGAATCTGAAAATTTGACAGAATAATGGAGAAAAAACTATAAATAGAAATGAGAGGTTAAAAATAGCTACAAAAAACCCTGAAATCACTAAAGAAAAATTCACCCAATAAACTAAATTGTTACACCAATGGAGTCGCCATTTGTTGATGACAAATGTAACTAAAAACCCAGTGGAGTCGTCATTTGTTGATAACAAATGTAACTAAAAACCCAGTGGTGTCACCATTTGTTAGTTTGAAATTTCTTCGAAGGTGTACCAAAAAGATCTCACTTAAGTCACAAGTTACTAGTGACCCTAACAACAATTGTGGTTGCTTTTGCTTCAGATCTGCAGTAAAAATGTGAGAAAAAACTGCAGAGAAATAAATGTATGCGGTCTAGAATAATGAACAACAAAATAAATATGATGTAATAACCCAATCATGGAAAATATTTGAAAGAATGGATATTTTATTAATAGCACCTGGTGAAGGAGATTTATAAAGGGTATTAAATCCCCCTTCGTGCGATGGGTCCTTTAATGTCCTTGTCACCTCAATATTCAGATCTTCTTCTCGCAATGTGTGAAAACCCAAACAATGTGTACAACTCTACTGGGAGCTCAAAAGTATGAGACAATAATGGTAGTGATGATAATGATCATGGTGAGAAATGAATGAAAAGTCCTCTTATTTATAGAAAAGTATTGGGTTAATCTCGAAAATGGAGAATAATAAAATATTATTGACTAGAATCTAGATCCAACCGTTAGGAATAGTTTATTATATTTTTGGAGAGGGAAAAGATATTAAAAGTGGTCAAATAACTTTATTTAGAAATAATTAAAAAATAAGATGATTTATTAATTATTTGGCGAATAATAAGAAAAGTGTGAAAATGAAGTAGTTATTAACTAATGATTTAACAATTAATCCAAGAGTGGAGTTAAGGAAAAGTAAATAAATAATGATTTATTTAATTATTCCTAGGTGATTTATTCAAATGTGACAAGGAATAATTATCAAATAATGATTTAATAATTATTCCTAGAGAAAAGTAAATAAATAATGGCTTATTTAGTTATTCTCATGGGTTTTAATCAGAAATAACTTAATAATAGTAGTTTATTGAATTATTTCCTATAGTGAAAATGATTTTACTATGGTAAAATTAAACTTACATGGTGTATTTCGATACACCTACTTAGAAATGGCTAGGTGATCATTTTTTAATAATAACAACAACCATGTTAGGTTCATATGCTCAATTTTAACCTTTTGGCATTCCAAGAAACTAGCTACATAACCAACCAATGCTTTCTTCATACTTAGCCAAAAAAATTTCTTTCGAATCATTGAGGTTGTCATTTTTGATACCCTGGGTACTCATCATAAGGCACTCTATGCATCTTACTCAATAAAAAAAAAAAAATCATTCTCTGAGAATTTGGATTTGGAACATAATTCTTGCCTTTATACAAAAGAAATCCATCTTCTACCACTTCATAGTCCCTATATTTGGGCTTCACTTAACCTTTTTGTAGACTTCCTTTCATTTCTTTTTATTTCTTATCTTTATTCCTAGCCTCTAAAATATTGATTTTTTCATGTACCCTCATATTGAGTGCATAAACCAATCTATTTTCCTTCCCCATTATGTGCTTAATTTCAAATTCATAATTGTCCAAAAATTCCAACCCTTTCTTTGTCTCACATTTAAATTTGGCTATCCAAACTATTGATTTAACCCAATGTGATCAGTATCATTGACGATGTTGGGAATCTTTCAACTATTGGGTGTAGAACCTAGTTTTCATCCTAATTCAGAGGTCTTTGTTTCAGCTTGATGTATACCCTAGGAAGATTGTACACCCCTCCACGCGGGGGGGGTACGGGGGGGACTTGTCACCCCTGCGGGGGTCTGGGGGGGTTGATCCTTAAAAACAGATGTAAAATTGCCTTGTAAAATATTGTAATCTTGTAGTCAATCTAGGTCGTTCATTAGGTAGATGATCTATCGGTAGAATTTATTTTTAATGTAGGGTTTTTCTCCCTAAAAGGAAACCCCTCGTTTCTATGAGGGTATTGTATTGCGGCTGTGTATTGTTTGTGTATTATAAGCGAGAAATAGAAAGGGGGACTAAGAGAGAGAATATATGATATTACAACGGATCTGATTTAGGTTGTGTCTCTTCATCTTGTTGGATAATATAAAGGAAATACTAGATGTTCGGGGTGTACGTAGCCAAAATTGGGTGAACCACATATATCTGTGTCTCTCTTGTTTTATATGTTTTTGTGTTTGTGTTTCCACATATTTTATGTGTTCCATTTCTATGTAATATATATTTTTTCTAACATCAACCAAGGGGATCTCCCTGGTATGAAGCCCCAATTAGACCTCACAGTGTTTGGCATAGGAGCTGAGACCCAGAAATAAGGTTATTTTCCATTATGCTTAGGAATTTTCCTTGGCTGCAATTATCAACATAAGGGGTCACAAAAAAATCCTCGAAACAAGCAAGTAAGTTGACACTGTGAGACATACAATTTCAATTTATATAAGGTACTTTCACAGAAGGTAAAAAAGAGAGTGAGCCTCTAGAAGAAAAGTAGTAGTACTATCCTAAAAGGGTCACAAAAAAGCATGAAATAATCATTGATTAACCTTCAAATTATCTCATAAGATAAAAAAATAAAAAATAAAACCATAAAACTATGTAACAATGCACATCCAATAGGAGACGTATCAAAAAAAGAAATATATCATTTTCATTAGTGTAAACATAAACATGCACCAAAAACAATGAAAAAATGGTCTCACAATAATTCATGACATATGCATGAAAGTGTGTAGGCTCTAAAAACTTCAGATTAAGTGAATTCCTAAGATATATAATTAAAATTATACCACAGTAGCCCCAATAGTGGAATATTCAGTCACCACTTTCTCCTCCAAAGAAATATCTTCTCTCCTATGCCAGACCAGAGAATCCAACATGAAAATCCCAAAGTTACCTCTCTTGAGCTATGAGGGTGTATTTATAAAGAATGAGATGACTCTCTATCTCCCATGTGACTCTTGACCTCCCTCATGACTCTTCAAGTTATGTTATGAATCTTTCAAATTCCTCTGTGACCTTTGAGTATCCACATGACTTTCAAAAATTTTAGTGACTTTTCATGTTCCATGTGGGACCATTGGGCTTCCACACACTTTACCTTTTCGGATTTTTTTACATTACATAATTACATTCCACATTTGATGTGGCAAAGCACATTAAACTCATATGAATTTTTAATGACACTATCAAAAGCCATGACTTGGTGTTGGTGACATAAGGCTTCATTTTACCAATGTCAATCTCTTCTCCTTGCTACTATGACTTTAAATTCTTCATGATTTATATTTTATTGTTCTTTATCTTCACCCTCCAAAGGGTCTAGATAATTTTTGAAACCCTCCATGTCAGCAATATTTTCCACCTCTTTTTTGTTGGTCTAAGACTCCTTCACATCCTTCATGTTGGTTCTTCCTTATACTCCTTCTTTGCAAGTGATCTCTTGTAACTGCTACTTGGAATATTTCTTTAGAATCACCTTTCCATGTCGAGATGGTACACCTGTAAATGAATTTGACTCATGACAAGGAAAGATGAGTAAAAATATATCCTGATCTAACTTTATTCTTATGCAACTCACTTAGTAATCCAGGACAAATTGCAGGATTGAGGAGAAGGCTCAAGGATTTCACAGTATGTAAAAACAAGACAGAGTGATGAGGGTCTAATCATTATGGCTACAAAATGTGCAGTGATTGAGGGACAGGAAGGAAATATTTCACAATTGAGGGAGTGAGGGATGCAGTGAGGTTGGCTTGCTCATTATGATTGCATAATGTGTACTTTTAGAAGGATTGAGATAGTTGATTGAACAGATGAGCAAGTCAAGGACTGAGATAAGGCTTTACTAATGACAAATAATGTGTAGTGTGCAGTGTAGGCCTAACTAGGTATATATTGCATAGTGAGCAAGTGCAAGAGGCAAGGACTGGACAATGCGATTACTTCATGCGTAGTTCTTAGAGGCACTGACTGAGAAATGCATATTTCTAGGATGAAAGGATGGAAAAATGGGGCTTATGACTGTGTAGTGTGTAGTTAAAGAAGGTAAGAGGATGGGTATTTGGTCAAGAAAGTTGCAATGGAAAGAAAACTCAATAATTGACTAAATGTGTGATCAGTAAAGTAGAAGGATGAGTCTGGAGCATGGGCAAGGCTTAAACATGAACACACACACATAAATGATCAACCACGTGAGAATGAAACCCTTAGCACCCAAAATCAACATGCATCCATTGAAACGATAGAAAAATTACACTTACCTCCAAGTGCGATACTTGAAACATATTTTTATGACACTATGAACACAAGTTATGACACAAGTGTCGACTATAGACAGAAAGTGCGCTAATTTGTGTGAGAGTGCATAGAAATTATTCTTGTAATATATAATATTAGCTTATGCAACAGAGTGCTCTAGAGATGCCTCTAGTGGTGCATGAGTGTGCGACACATGAAAGAGTGGAAATAATAAAAAATGACATTTACGACAGTAAGAATAAGTGAAAATGCCACTTACAAAAGCTAAATAATGTGAAAGCGACACATGTGAAAGATAAAAGAAGAAAAATAAACACTTGAGAAAGTGAAAGAAATAAAAAAATACATTAGAAAAAGTGGAAGCGAAAATTATGAAATCAAAAGTGCACAGAAGCGATAGTTGAGAAAAATAATTGGGATGATGGTACACTTGCAACTAAGTGTTAGGGAGATTATCAACCTCAATTTTTCAATGACTATCCTCATGGATTGCACAGTCACTCTTTTTATGAACAACATAATCATTATCAACAAGGATTGTACAGTCACTATCATTGAGAGTTGTGCAGCCATTGAATTTAAGAACTACACAGGCACTACTTCCAAAGACTGCATAAGTAACACTCTCAAGGATTGTGAAATTCTTGTCTTCAAGGGTAAACATTGACTATTGAGATTTCCAGAAAAGAATGCACTTTAGAATGCATCAAAAGGCAAAGAATGTGTAAGGAAGTGGTTTTGACACTTAGATTCCCAGAAGAAGACTCGATCACTTAGAAAAACATCAATCGATGTTGAAGCAATCGTGGAAAACCTGAAAAGGTAGATCATAATATCATAAGGAGGCTCCAAAATTCAAGTCTATGAAAAAATTTATAGGTGTTTTTCACGGGGACAACACTTGGCAATGCACTAGAGGAAATCCATGTTCTCTAGTTGGTCTACCTTTATGCACAGGGTTTATTCTTTCAGGAAGTATTGATTCATTGTGTGGATCACCTTAGGTTCCCCATTCAACCTAGTTATAGATGTAGTCTCTTTTGTTCCCTTTCTCATCTAAAGACATTTACAAAGCTTAGCAGAATTGTTTGATGTGGCATAAGGGTAGTATGTAATCATGATTTTAAAATGGTTATAGTTGCAGTTCCATCTCTATTGTTTCTCCACTGCCAACATGCATGTTTAGAAACCCGTCAGAGTCACTACAAGAACACAAGCATTGCTTAACTGCCAACGATCCCATTTAGTACCCTGGAGAAGTTGTGTTCTTCACCTCTCTATGTAGGAACCCTTTCTCTTCTTTCGCCCCTTCTTTTATTTTCAGTATGATCATTGTGATTTTATTGGTTTTTATATCACTAGGGTGGAAGAGGGATTCCAACTTATTGAGATCAAGAGAGGTTGTTCCTTCAAAAACTATTATATACCTCTGAAATTAATATGCTCACCATTAGATTTCCCTTTTTCCTTCTCTAATTTATTGGATCAACATGAAAAACACCATTCAATTACAACACTGACCCAAGGAATGAAGATTTTAAAATGGATATGAGTGTCATGGTTCCGCTCAAAAAATTCCATTCAAATATATTGTATTTTCCTTTTAGACATCGTATACCATTAAATATATGTAAAAAAAACAAAAAGGGGGATAATATACTAACTAAGTGTTGTTCATCATCATAATCTCCCTTTGAAATCTCTACCACATTGTTCTTTTGAACTAGATAAGAGCAGTTTTCATGCGCGGACTTATTGAACCAAACAAAAAAGGAAAGACACGACACAAAAATAAAAACAAAACAAGAAAAGAAATAAAATGAAAATACTATAATGAAAATATAGATGCAATGATGATGTGATGCAGAAGGAAACTGAGATGCACCTAACCTAACATGCTAGAAGTTTAGGGACAAGTGAAGCGAAATTTCCTGTGTAACCATTCAAGGTTCTCCTTACCAGTAGATTGAAATATGAACAATTAGAAACCATATAAAAAAATTTACATAAATAAATATGCTTACTTCAATTCTTTGTAGATAAGAATGAATTTCAATATCGTAAGCATAAAGATATTATTTATAAGCTTTCTCTATCCAATCTATAGGCCTACCACAATAGCAAGTATGATGACCCAAATATCATGAAAACATATCTCATCGCTATGTTACTACCTCACCTACGCGTAACTATGGATCAGAAATCCATTGAATCGTAGGAAAAGGCCTTTGAGATTTCTATGAAGTTGGAAGTTGCGCCAAGAGATGAAGCCCATTTTGGAGTACAACAGTTCCAAGGGTAGCTGTAGGCCATGCATTTGGAAATCCAGAACCTGCACAAAGAGCGAGGGAAGGAATCCAACCCAGACATATGGTGCATAAGATGTTGGGTATCGGGGCACACCAAGGATCAGTGCCCTCTATTGACAGATTATATGCAGGCTGGGAAGCCTAGCCCATTACATACTAGAGAAGCTGCGGGACCAAGTGGCCCAACCTTATGGTGCACTGACTATCGCGTAGCAGGATTGCATGATACCAACCATTGCCACCGTCTAGTCGCTTATGTTCTAGATTTGAAGCAACAATGGTGTCGATTTTTTTTCATTTGTGGGACATGACGAGAAGAACTGTCAGACATATGACCTAATGATTGATCAAGGTAACCTATATCGGATGTAGGATGACCCTATGACACATCTATCTCCCTCGAGTAGAGGAGGCTCCCCAGCCAAAGGAAGAGGAGGAGGGAGGGGTGGAGGCACAGGTCGGGGAAGAGGACAATTGATCTGCTATAACTGCGGAGAAGTAGGGCAGTTTGCGAGGGACTGTCTAAACCCTGCAAGACAATCCTACAGGTATTGTAGATAGCTGGATTAGGTGATTTAAGAATTTCCAATTCTGATCGCAAAAATGCAGGAAAAATAGAAGACACCTACGCAAAATGTGCAGAGGCTTAAGGTTGAACCACGTGACAAAGGCCCGAGCGTTAATAACGCGTAGTGTGATGGCTACTGGGGGAGATGAGGAGAAATTTGCGACCGAACCTCTTATCTGAAAGGAAACTGTCAAACAAGAAGGTTTGGACCTACAGAAGGAAAAGGAAACCTTTGTTGCATCCCGCAAGGACTTCACTAAGGATGAGGCACCTATGCCAAAAGTAAAGACCGATGATGAAGTTAAACCATTTCTCCAGGTGTGTATAAAGTTGATGCACAAACAAAAGGCAGTAGAGAATCTGCAAGCATTAGTAGACAGTTGTGTAGAGAGACCTAACCCACCTCCTGAAGTTAAGGAGGTACATAAGCTGTACAAGCATAAGAGACACATTGGTAGGGAGATGCGGCTAACAATGCAGATCAGTGACTATGAATTGGATCAAGTTATTTTGGACCTGGGATCAGATGCGAACGTATTTCCAAAACAAAATTCACAGCGAATGGGAGAACCTAAGTTGGAATGGTCCACTATCCAGCTGCACATGGACAACCAGCAGAAGATTATACCATTGGGGAGACTTCCATAGATCATGGTAGATATCACAGGAGTTAAGGTCTGTGCCGACTTTGAGGTAATTCAGATTGTAAAAGATGCAGACCCCTACCTTGCGCTTCTAGGATTGGATTAGGCCATAGATATGGGAGGTATCATCAACCTAAAGAAAATAAGAATGGTGTTTGAAAATGAAGGTATGTAGGTGATAGTACCATTAGACCCCGTGGAAGGAGAACGGTATACAGAGCCGGTGCGCAAAGAAGAGGATGTGGATCACATCTATAAGTTAACTGTGCGGGATGAATATTGGATCAATCCTATGGCTGATGGTGTGCTTTGCTGGGGAAAAGATAGCAAATGTTTCTCTAACTCTGATGGGGAGATGGAAAATTGGCAGAATCGGTTACATGATGTATCTACGTTGTGATGTCTTAGAATCACAAAGAACTTCCGATGCATCTCCTCATAGGTAAGAGAACTTCCCTACTTGATGTTTCTGGTAGTATTAAGGAGTTTTTGTGAGAATTTGAAGCTGAGGTTCTGAGAGAGTGAAGGCTATGGGCTCTTAATCTAGACATGTGCGCAACACCTGCGAGGTGGTGGGACACGTATAAGGGGGCGTTCCAGGATTGGGAATCATGTCGGGATATGATGATCTTGCGATTTGAACCTCCAGTTCACTTGAGCGTAAAGACATTCCTTGGCCCAGGAGACCCGCATGAGCATTTGTTCGCTTGGATGGAGAAATGGTGTGACCGGACTACAGAAGAATGGATTCACCTATTTATTCATGTGTTGGGACCAATTCCCACAGCATGATACTTAGATGTGGAGTTACATCAACGCACCTGCCACTGGGAAACATTAAAGGATGATTTTTTAGGGACATTTGGGTTAGCAGGGGGAACATAGGTGCTTGACGAAGCTCCGCAGGATATAGATACCTTCATATTTGATGAATCACGCCCTTACGCAGCACCTGGGGCACCAACATGGGAAATGCAGATGCAGGATATTGTCAACTGCCACAATATAGCAATAAATGAGTGCGATGAAGATCCACGCAATGTATCTATCCCGGATTTGGAGGGCGAACGCGTAGTTGCTGGACCCCCACTATAAACTGTCGATGTTACTAAGCCTCTGAAGTTGCGATATGTCAACACTAGCACAGAAGAGCAGCCTAAGTTAGCTAAAATTAACACTGTTGCACAAAGTGAAGGAGTTCTAACCTCACTGGTAAAGGCGATTACACTGCTGCAAGTGCAAGTGGAGAACCTAGGGACACAGTGACTCGGGACGAGTCACAATATTGTGTTGGGGATTGTTGGAACAGGGTCCCCTAAAGCTGCGAATTTTGTACAATTTTGTACATTTTTGGTATTAATTAGTCTAGCGCAGGGGTTTTGCGGTGGGTCAAAGCTCCGAATGCATTGTAATGGGTCAAGGGTAGACCTAGAGTTCGCAAACCATGATTTGCGGACTAGAGGAAAGCGTAGGCTAAGTCGTTATAAATAGATGAACATTTTTGAGTCTCAAGAGAGGTAATAATTAAGTCTGATGCTAAGTGCGAATTGTTAGATCAGTGTTGGGTTGTTTGGGTAAGGACTCCTGCTGGCTATGTGCACAGGCTGTGTTGGATTGTAACTGTATTTTTGGATGATAATAAATGCGGATATAGTTAAGATACCTCTGTGTTATCTGATCTGATCTGTTACTGTTGAGGCGAACCTTTGGAATTTGTTGGAATATAGTTGTGTTATTTGTTTAATGCTGTGAATTTGTCTGTGTTATGGTATGAAGTGAATCTATAATCTATTATTGATGCGTTATGATATTGTGTGCTGATAACTGCTGATACGCACGTGGATGACAGGGTATTGACTAGATCTGTGCATGGACATAGCTCTTTTATACTACGTATTACACTATTAACAAACCTGCGAATAGACCTGCCTTGTGCGAACCTGATAGGTTGTGAACATGGATCTTCTTGACTTACCTACTCTCTCTCTCAGAGTGTAGAAACCTGGTTCCAATACCATCCCATACTGCTTCAGATGAGACTTTGGCCTGCACAAGAAGGTCACTGTCGAAAGGGCCAGTAGTATACGGGTTTGTTGGCAAACCTTAACCTTCGAACTTGGGTCAGGACCCATCAAGCCAACATTCATGGATTCGTAGTCTAAACAATTTGACATTGAACATAACTAACTTGAATGATTTAAAGTCACATTCAAGTATGTCATGCAAATACCTATAGTATTGATTATCAAATACTTCTGGATTTTTTTCACCTTTAGAGGAAACATTGATAACTTAAACAACTATAAGTATCCCACTATGCGAATTTTTCATATTTTCATCCAACCTTTTCATGCGAAATTTGTGGCCATTGCACCACATTTTGTTGTGATGTTTCAACTGCAATATGTCAAACACATAAAAGTGCATTTTCAATTGATAAGCATACTTATAACTGGAAATTTTGCAAATTAAGAAAAAAACACACCATATGCATCGATATAATTGTAAAAAAAAGTAAGTAGTATGGGTGAATATGTTTGCTTGATAGTTCATTTTCAATTGATAAGCAATTTTTCTAAACAAATATTTAGTGATTTCAAGTGCTTCTCAGCCATCCACGTTGATCTTCTATGTACAGATCCACACTTTTCAATCTCCTCAACTTGGTATATGAGGTAGTTTTCTTGTGCATTGAAAAACGCCGAAGGTAGAAACTTTTGCATTTCACACATTAGACGAGGAATTTGTTTCCTCTAATACTTTATATTTTCTTTATCAATTTATTTAGATGACAACCATCTAAAAATGAAGCAAGAAAATCACAGGTTTCAACAAAAATGTATATAGTACATGATGACAAGTAAAACACATGTAGTCAAATATAAGTTGTACAATACCTTATCGAACAAATTACACTTTTCACATAAATCTCCACTTACCTCACGTATTTGCCGAGATCATATATAATTTTTTTGATATTGTTGTCAAATTTTTATGGGAGAGATAGAGGTATAACATACTGTAACAAAAATAATGATTAATCATTATTTATTCCCAAATTAGTAGAAAAAAACACTAATTAACAAGATGTTTCGCCAAATGTATAAATATATACACAAAAATAATTACCTTAATGAACTTATTCCAATCATGAGTTTTTACCCCACTTAGTTCACCTTTATTTGTTAGGATATTATTTATGTTTGAAGAAAATGCAGTTGGAAATTTATTTTTTTCAATATCCTCTTTAACATCCTTGCTTTACTGCTCTGTTAATAACCATGGAAAGGAACTTATATTTTGGCTGTCTCCATCACTATTTGAATGATTCACACTTTGCAATGAATTATTGGCCTCCTTAGTGTCATTAATAATCTTGACAATTTATTCTTTATCTCTCCTTCCATTTAATATTGTCCATAAGTTCTCTATTACATTCTTCTCAATTTGCATTGTATCAAACAAATGAGCAATTTCTAGGTGCTCATAGTATGGGAGTCTATTGAATTACTTGGGATAACTTTTCATTCATCATGGGAGTTCCCTATTATTCAGGCCTTGATGACCTACAAAATAAATCATAGTTAAAGATATTATAACAATAATATAACCTGTCAATTAGCATGGTGAAGAAAATTCATAAAAATATAAAATAATCCAAACATATCATGTATATTGATACATAGAAATTTTGATCCATACCTCAAGAGACTCTATTATATTGCAACTTCCATGCACAAGGTGTCATTATTCGTGGTCTTAATCCAATCTCTACTTTCCCATTGAAAATATTTTTCTTGGTACTTCGGTACCTATTGTTCTTAGAAAGGAAGTGCCCACTCATCAAACACCTCATTTCCTAAGCTTCTTGAATGAAAATATTTCATATTAAGACTAAAAACTAGACAAGAAAATATACCCTTTATTTGAAGACTTGAAAGAGATGGAATACTTTTTATATAAATTACCTTAAGTATCTACAATTAAGGAATTATTTGAAAAAAATACATGAAATGAACTTCATAAAATTAAACACTATTAAAGTTTAGGGAAACATTATAACATACCATATAAATGTGTTATCCCCGAGGCATCGTGAATTTTCCATGCAAGCATTGCATGGAATTCAAATTCCCTTTGTGCATCTACTGGTCTAGATATATCATACATAGTGACATAATTCCATAACTCCACTAACTCATCTATAAGAGGCTTGATATATGCATTCATATCTTTGACCTGGTGCTTACCTAATTGATTGAACATGCAATACATAATTACTACATTTATGAGTAAAAAAAATATAAGACACAATTGAATATATATGAGTAAAAAAAAATATGAGACATAATTATGAAACAAACAGGACAAATGAGATGTTATTGTGTTAAAACAATTTATTCTAAACAAGTTAATACCTGGAGCAATCATTGTCAACATTATGTGTTCCCTCTTTATTAACATCAACAAAGGAATGTTATTGATTATAAAAAAAACGAGCCACACCAAGTAGGTATATCTTGGCTCTCCAAATGGATTGACACCAATAGTTGCTAATGAAATCCTAATATTACGAGGTCCTCTTTTAAAATCTAGCCTTTTTTTCTCTATATTCCTATATGCAGATCCATTTGCAGTAATTCAAAGAACACCATCTTCGCTTCTATTTGTTGCATGGTAATCCATAATTTGTGCTATGATTTTGCACTTGAACAATTTTCGCAAACACGGAATTATGGGAATATAACGAAGAACCTTGCGAGACACCTTTTTTGTTACTTTATCAGTTTGATATCTACTTTCATCACATTTTAGGCATTTCTATTTCGACACATGTTCTTTATAATAGATAAAATCATATTAGGAGGTGCACACATAGCTTCATACTCCATTCCATTATGTTTCATAATGGCATGTAAATATCAATACGTATGAGGTAAAACATTTGACGGTGGTAACATAAGTTCACCTAATAATATAACATAAAAAAAGTAGGTTAATGTATTAAACAATATTAATCATACATATTGCATCCAAATGTTACAAATTAATTAAATGATGATCAACATACTAACATTAAAAAAGGAAAAAATTATTGCTTTATCATGTATATAGTACTGAATGTCACAAAATATATTACGTACCTTAGGAGATGTGTCACACGTGTTTGACAAACCATTCACCACCTTTAAGTTGACCAACAATGATACTACATAGAGAAGAGATGTTTCTAATCCTTCATAAAGAGGTTGAATTTCCCTCTCAAGTATAGGTATATCAAAATAACGGTCATCATAATGGTTTCCATCATCATCCATTCCAACATTATTAAATGTCTCCTAGATCAATCTATTTTTCCCATCTTCTTCAACTATGTTATCAACATCCTTATCTTCTTGCATAGGATCATTAGCTTGATCCTCAATATTCGCTCCATGTTCTTGAACAAGAGCTTGTACTACAACCACCTCTTCCTCATCGAGTAATGCCCTATGGGGGCCATACTATACAATTACAATCAATAAATTAATATTAATATATATAACAAATATTTAAACATCAATGCAACCATTTACAAATATAATATATAAGGAAAACAAAGACAACTTAGGTGAGACCAAGAAGCATAAACAACAAATAAATGACGATACTTGTGCAATTTATCAACATATTTAATAACATGTTAAAAAAATCTAAGAAAGTTGTTACTTTTCTTGACATGTAGGAAGCAAAGACATTTCTAATATATATAGTCACAACCATAATAAAAAACATATTGATCTTATTTTTCATTCATCATTATAATGTCATATTCTTTCTTGATTTCACTTAGAGAGCAAAAGTTTTAAGAGGATGGGTGAGAAACCATGAGCTTGGGTGAGAGTAAGAAATAAATAAAACAAATCAATCTGATCATGAAGCAGGGAAAATTTTAAGGATAGAAAATTATCTTGAAGTTTAAAAAATTGGCGAATCTCACTAGTCCCTAATATGTAAACTATAAAATGTTTATTGATGTATTTATAAAATTATTCAAATTTATAATGATTTTATATACACTCTCTATATAATGTTGGCGATTTTTAACATAAAATAATTTTATATTGTAAAATTTGGGCGAATCATTTTTATAAAAAATGAAAATTGGCGAATATTTTTTTTGGAAAAAACATGGAAAATTAGCCCACCCGCGAATATTAGCCCCTAAAATTTTCCATGTCATGAAGCTTGTGCAATTTAGCAAGATGTTTAAGATTAGGTTGAAAAAATCTAGGAACAATCACCTGAAAATCATCAAATCGTTTTCATTCCATCACACTTACACATGTACTCGAAGTTTTCATCATATGTTTTCAATTATAAAATTCGAAATTAATAACCTATGTAAGAAAATTAGATAGGATCCCCCTTTTCTATAGGAAAGTGGTAGGGAAACCACTAAAGGTATTTTTTATAGAAAACCCTTTTTTTACTAGGTAAAACATCAAATATCTCTCCTTCTACATAAAATGGGGTATTATTCCTTTTTGACTACTTATTTGATTTGAACAAAATGTCAAAAAATCACTCCTTTGTACTTAGAGGTAAGTGAATGTTATAGAATAAAAACAATGCACCTACTTCAAAGGACATTAAAAATGGAATGTTCTACCTTGCATGAGCGCTAATAAGTAACATAAATTAGGAAAAAATTACCATTGATGATTTATCAAACATTTCATTAATCTACCCTTTTCCTGGAACTATTATAGCTTTGATATTACTTCAATTACTTTTCTCACAATTTACAACAAATGAGACCCTTTACTTATCACAAAAAAAATCTTTATATATAGAATTATTCACTTTATATCACTTGAGCTGAAAAAGTTCATTGTCACCTAAAACATTTTGAAACACCAAGCGCAAGACTTGTGTCCCATACTTTTTTCCTTTAAAAATGAGAAAGAGTCTCTTTATTGAGTGAAATAGATTGTGGCTAGGAACATAACGTTTTAATAAATTGTGGTTTATAAATTTAAAATTTTTAATAAATAAAGTAATTTCTTCTTATATAATTTTTTTCATAAAAAATGTTTTTTTATTAATTATCATCTTACCTAAATTAATACAATGGACTCCTTTTATCTTTAACCAATAATCTTTCTTTATAAGATTTTTTTTTAATTATTTATTTAATGATATTTATATTTAATTTTTTTGCCTTATAATATCTTATTACAATATATTATATAATTATTTTCTTTTTTCCTATAAAAATGTATTCACTATGTCCATCTTATAAATTATGTGCATAATATACTTTAAACACTTATTAATAATGATCCATAAAAACCCATGATTAACCTCTAAATCCTCTAAGTCCTAACTAACCACCTAAGCATACATTAACCCCATTCCTAAGTCCTTAAACCCCTAATCCCTAAGCCCTTAACCCCTAACCCTTAGACCCTTAAACAATAAGCCCTTATCCCTAAGCCCATAAAGTAATTGAACCCTAACTCGACCTAACCCCTTAATCAACCCTAACAAAAATAATCAAATAATATTTCTCCACGTCAAGATGACAACATAGGCCAAATACCTCCCAAAAGAATATAAAATACATTTAAAATAGAAACACAATACAGTTTACAATACAAAGACTTACAATCTAAAATACAATACATATATAAACATTTATAAGAACAAACTACAATACAAAGACATATAATGAATAACTTACTAATGGATGATATTCATGCCCACCTCTAGCGTATCCATAGTCTCTACAATGATTTTTAGCTTTTTTTATTAGAACTCTCCTTGGTCTCAATCCCTTGCAATTTCTACAAGGAAAATACCATTTTCTATCCTCTGAATCCCATGATGTTGATCCCACATATCCTTGGCCTCCTTGAGGAATGTTACGTGACATTTTTTTCACCAAACTTTCAGTGATGATTTTGTTCAAAAATCAATCTTAAAATAAGCCTACAACATTTCAAAACAATCACAACTAATATAACAACTATGTCAAAAGTTATATGATGTTCGAGCATATATATATATATATATATATATATATATATATATATATATATATATATATATATATATATATATATATATATATATATATGTATGTATGTATGTATATGTATGTATATGTATGTATATGTATTATTATTAGATAATATATTATTCATATTAATATAATAAATATTAATTATATATTAATAAAATTATAATATTAATCTTATAATTATTATAGTTAGTTAAACTCAACGTAAAACAATCCCATATTAGACGTTGTCAATGGAAAAAAGTTGTTAATGGTGGAATTGGACACTATATAATGGTTCATTACCATTTTTCGGATATTGGACAACACATTAGACATTTTATATTTCACAAAAAATAAGACATTTGAAGGTCAAAGAACATCCTTCGGATATTCAACGGTAAAAGAACTCCTGTCAGATATTTGACAACCATTGGGATTAAAAAAAAACATTTAACTTCTAACAAGTTTTTTCTTTTTATTTTATCCGTTTCGTCAGAATTTCTTCCCATTTGTAGTAGTGTGATATTTTTTTGTATGGTTGTAGCCGTAAAAATACCCAATCACCCACTTAAAAACTTCTTTCGTTGCAATGTTGATTTTCTTTTTGCTTCATTCGATTCTATGCTAGATTCAAATTATCCTTTAAAAGTTGGAGAACTTGTTGTTGATGCTCAATCTAATCTTTCATTGCTTAAACCTTATAATTTTCTCCTTATATATGATGTGATGGATGGTGGATGATACTCATAAAGTTCCATAAATGGGGCCATTTTTGATACAGCAAGGAAGGAAGTGTTATACCACCATTCTGCCAGAGGTAACCACTTGACCCATTGTGTATTTTTATTAGATGCAAAGAAACAAAGATATCCTTCCAAACATTTGTTCACTATCTCAGTTTTCTCATCAGATTGAGGATGATAAGATGATCTATGATCCAATTGAGTATTGAGACAAGAAAATAAATTTTCCCAAAAAACTCCAGTGAAAATGGGATCTCTGTCACTTACAATAATATTTGGGTTTCCATAGTAACTTTTGAACTGTTTCCATAAATTCAATAGAATCTATATTGGCTTTAAAAGGATGAGATAATGCACACAAGTGTGCATCCTTGATAAGTCTATTAACTACCACCATAATGACACTCTCTCCTTCAGACTTGGGTAGACCTATGATAAAATCCATTGATACATCCTCCCAACGTTGACTTATAATGACTAATGGTTGTTAAAGATCATAGGTTTTAATTGTTTCGACTTTATTTTGTTGGAAAACCAAAAATTTTCCCATAAAATTCTAAACATCATATTTAAGGCCATCCCAAAAAAAATCCTTCTTGACCTTGTGGTAAGTTTTTAAAAATCCCGAGTGCTCTCCTAGAGGAAAGGTGTGCAATTCCAAAATAACTTTTCATTTGAGTTTGGAGTTCTTACATAGATATAAGTGATATTTGAACCATAGTGAATAATTTTGTAGATAAAAGTATCAGATGCACTGGGCTCTTGCTGCAACTTTTGAATGATTTTACACACCTCTTCGTGATTTTTCCATTCACCCCTTGATCCTTTATCCAATCAAGTTGGATAATATAAATGGCACAAATAAATGTCTCCACATCCTCATTCTTTCTTGAGAGTGCGTCTGCAACAACATTTTGCTTCCCTTTCTTGTAGATGATTTCAAAGTCATAACCCAAAATATTTGTGACCCATTTTTGCTACTCTTTTGAAGACAATCTTTGTTTCAAGAAGTATTAAAGACTATCATGATTTTTTTTTTTACCTTGAAGTGTATTCCAATTAGGTAAGGGAACCATTACTTCAAGGCATGTATAATTTCCAACATTTCCTTCTCATAAATGGTTTTTGTAAATTATTTCCCTTGATTGGGTGACTTTCAAAGGAAACGAGTCTACCTTCTTGCAATAAAACAACACCAATTCCATTTCCTGAGGCATCACATTCCACAATAAAGGTTTTTGTGAAGTCTAGTGTAGCTAATACTAGAGATTGACATATTGCATCTTTAATATGTTCAAAACCCTTTTTTGCTTCTGGAGTCCAAGAAAATGCATCTTTCTTCAGTAATTTTGTTAGAGGTGCTGCTATTTTCCCATAATTCTTAACAAAGTTGTGATAATCCCCTGTCAACTTGAGAGATCCTCCAAGATGCCTTAATGTTGTGGGGATTTTCCATCCCTTGATGGATTTAATTTTTTTAGGGTCTACCTTAACACCATCATGAGATACAATATGACCCAAATATTCCACCTCCTAAACCTAAAATAAACATTTGGAGGTTTTTGCATACAATTGTTTCTCCTCCAATAGTTTGAGCACCCTGTCAACATGTTTAACATGATCCTCCCAAGAGTTGTATTATATTAGTATATCATCAAAGAATACTAACACAAATTTTCTAAGGGTTTGAAAATGGAATTCATCAAAAATTGAAATGCAAAAGGTGCATTAATAAGGCCAAAAGGCATGACCAAAAATTCATAATGACCTTCACGAGTTGTGAATAATTTTTTTTTTTTTAATTTTTTCAAAATGTCTTCAGTATTTATTTTAATTTGATGATATCCTAAATGAATATCTAGCTTGGTGAAATAAATTGCTCCATGTAATTCATGCAAAAATTCATCAATGAAAGGAATGGGAAATTTATCTTTAATAGTGACCTTGATGACCTCTCTATAATATGAAAACATATGCCATGATCCATCCTTCTTGTGTACCAATACTAGTAGAGCAAAGAAAGAACTTTCGCTATGTTGAATTATACTAGCCTCTAGCATTTCTGCTATGATACGTACAATTTCACTCTTCTGGGCATAGGGATATCTATAAGGTATGATGTTTGGAGGAACAATTCTTGGAATCAAGTGAATAGCATGATCATGATCATGAATATGTGGGAAACCCTTGGGAGTCTCAAATACCTTGGAATGATTTTCAAAGACTCTTTGGAGATCTGGAGAAATGTGAGACTTAGATGTTTGAACATCCAGTGAGCGTAATAGTGCAATGAAAAATCATTGTTTATTTTTCAAAATATTTGTCATGCCATTAGAGTCGATTATCTTACCAATTTTCCGAACAGTACCCCTTAATTCAATTTCCCTTCCTTCGAAAAAAAAAATCAAAAAGAGTTCTTGGAAATTAAAATATATCATCCCCAAAGACTATAACAATTGGACTCCTAATACAACATCAACACCACCCATTGGAATGAAAATCATTGGACTATTCAATACATATTCCCGCATGGTTAGATTGATTTTATGACACTTCCTTGATCAATTTATATTTTCTGCATATGAAACCATCACTTGACACTCTAGTGTTGGGTATCGAAAGAAATTCAAATCCTTTACTATCTTACAATGGATAAAATTATGGGTATTTCCCGAATCGATGCATTACAAGATATGTTCAGATTGATTTCTTCCTTTTCAGCCCCTGGTGTTGGTTCTTGGTGTATATATTCTTCTTTTGACATTTCTTGTTACTTTTCTTCCTCTCCTTCACAATCTATGTCAAATAATTAATTCTCAACACACTTATGACCTTTAGTGTATTTGTTATCACACCTATAACAAAGCAATTTTTCCCTTTTTAACTCTAGTTGTTGTGGTGTCAACCTTGTAGGTTTTGGAAAGCTAGAAGTGGCAACACTTCCATCATTATAGTTGTGAGTGGTAGACCTCCATGTTGTCATAATTTTACTTTCAACTTTTCTTTCCACCATGAATTCCTTCTCCAATTAATTAGGTTCCCAAAGGCAAACCTCATGTTGGATGTTATCCTTTAAAGTCCTTATGAAAACATAAATAATATGCTCCTTTGGAATACTAGTTACCTTGATATTCAATAATTGGAAGTCCTCGATGTGCTCCACTATTGAACCCTTTTTTTTTATATATTTATCAATTAGCTAAAGAAGGTGTTGCTATTTGTATCCTAATAATGTTCTATCAATTCCTATGAAAAACTGACCAAGTGACAATTAATTTATGAGAGAAAATCCATTTATACCACACAAATTTATTGAGTTCTAAATATAAATATGCAATGCATAACTTTTGTGTGTGTTTCACATCATGTAGATAAAAAAATCGCTCCATATGTACTATCCATGTTACTAGATCCTTGCCATCAAAATTTCTCATATCAATCTTAGGAATATGGTTGGTCTTCAACCCAAATTTTGAGTCTCTAAAATCATGATTCACATTCCTTTGTTTTCATAATGAGTGTTGAGGCAATTTAATTACCTATCATTTAATTGTCAACTTGGGGGTTTCGTAAAACTTGCGAAGCGTGCGTGCACTATATATGCTAGAAATTAACCTTCAATTTAGATTAATCTAATTACTAAATCAAATGATGACAAACCAAAAACATAAGGAAACCAAAATCAATCTACGTAAAGGAAAAAATTAATCTACGAAAGGAAATTCAAATCCTATTCTCAAAAGTTGTGCACACAATCTCTTGAAAATGGATATTTTAATCTAGGAATGAAAATAAATCTAATTTTCTTGCATGAAATGAAAAGCTGATCTATACACATACTTGCATGGTTGAAATCAGACTTAATCTAATGAAATCTATGAAAATGGGAAATCTAATCTAGGAAAGCATTCAAAACACACTTACTAGAATTGAAATCTTAATCTACTACACACACTTGCATGAAAGGGAAAACTAATATACTTGAATATGATTGAAATCAAACTTCACAAGAAAGTAGATTTACGCTAATGAAAGAAAATATATTCTAGAAAAGTAAGAAATATTTAATCTATGAAAAATAGGAAATCTAATCTACCACATATGTATAAGTGAAAATCTAAACTATCACACATGCATAAACAGAAATCTAAAATATGCCATGTAGAAATTATATAACTTATGTGTTATATATCCAAGGTTCTCCTGATCTCACACTATTTTGACTTCATGCAAAATACAAAATCTATTCCACCATTGATCATTTGCAGAAATAAATTCAAGATAGCAATGCACACATGAAACAATAAAAATTCACACACATTAACACAATTGTTTAACGGGAAAGCCTGAAGCTGAAAACCCAAACTATCTGTATATAATATATGTCATAGATATCATGTAACAATCCTCACAAAGCTGATCACATCAAGCTCTCAGTACAATACAATCGCTACACACTAATCAGGCTCGATCTTGCAAATCCATGCAACTCTATTCACACCGCTAGCCTCGCTCTTACCACGCGAACTTCTCGCTAAAGAATGGCTCCTCGAATGAACTCAAATTCACCCAAGCTTGTACCCATAATAACCTCGTTTTTGGCATCTCCATCTGGGAAGTTGGATGCAATCAACAATGCATCATAGTCACAATCGCTAGTCACACTTTATCTTTCACCTACCTCTCCACTGTTCTCCACTGAAACTGCCATGCACTGTAGTTAATTGATGTATTCTTCAGTTGATTAATGAGTTATTATTTAGTGAATTAATTAACTAATTAATTCACACCACTCTCACTAGTGTATCAATCAGTTAGACTAGATACAACTAGCTCAACTGAGTCTAACTGAGTTAAACTAAATACAACTCCACCAACTACTTATATAACTCCACCAAACTCTGTCACATGAGTTCTAACTGAAGTCCTCATGCATTAGCTCCAGTAAACCCTCAGGAATAGCGTAATTCCTTCTGTCAGTTGCTGTGCCACATCTGTGCACTTAACTGAAGTGCTCCAAGAGAATAATATAATGTTTATAGTCCAAATATTATTAAGAGCTAATAATATTCGACATATCTATTTTTAGACTGGCAATCTAAAAATAGATTCCACCCAATATGTATAAAAATAGAAGTCCATCTATTTTTCCAACTTGACAAACCATCCACAAATAGCATCCTGCAACTCATAGAATATGATCGACATGTCTAAAAAATAGACAAAGTCCAAAAATAGACTTTGCACCAAAAATAGCCTGTGGGCCCACTTAGTGAAGGTGACTCTTTTCACTAAGCTCATCATCTTGTTGAATCTCAACATGCCACACTTGCAT
The DNA here is from genome assembly GCA_034641835.2 of Pinus albicaulis. Classification (NCBI taxonomy): domain Eukaryota; kingdom Viridiplantae; phylum Streptophyta; class Pinopsida; order Pinales; family Pinaceae; genus Pinus; species Pinus albicaulis. The sequence goes on along the minus strand of CM076579.1, from coordinate 1,073,096,129 downwards.
AGGATTGGAAATATAATCTAGGCACATTTTCATGAATTCAAAATCTAAAATTCTTTCAAGAATTGAAAAGCATGAATTGAAATCTAAACAATCTTAACTATAATGAAAGAAAAGTGACCAATCCATCTAAACCTGCAAGAGCACACACAAAAAATGAGCATATGAAAATTTAAGTTATGAAAGCATGTAAATGAACATAAAGTAAATAATAACAGAGCATGAAATGAAAACTAAACTAAAAATAAATAAATGAATGAAATTATAATACAATCTCACACACATTTAGGTGGCCAATCCAATGACGCACGAGGATGACAAGTGAATAAGCTCCATATGAAAGAAAAACCAAATCAAAGTGAAAGAACACTCATGAGTATGGTGCCAAATCTAATTATTTATTCAAAACATGAGCATAAATCCAAACTTTACACATGCCTTTGAGAGATGAAGGCTCTCCTATTTATACAAAAATATAAGAATCTACCTCATTAATGAGGATCCACTATTCTCTCCCTAGATCCCTAAAAATATCACAGAGTTACAACTCAGATAGGTAATGATGAGACACATATCTTCTTTGACCATGATTTTTCTCCATGAGATATGGTTGATTCCTATCCCAAATATTCTTCCAATCTTGAAGAGAATTCGAAATTGATCCTTGGAGGCCACATAAGAGTGTCTTGGAAGCTTCCAAATGACCTACAATTGTCATGAAACTCAAGCCACGTTTAGATATTAGCAAGTATATGTCATTTTTCTAATTTTTAACCATTAATTCGCTATAAACACTTGAAATCTATAAATTTAGGAAAATACAATTATGAACCCATACAGTGATAGAAATGTAGGGTTATATAGTGACAAAGTGATGGAATGAAGGTGATAGAGGTGAATGATGTGTGAATAAAGTGAAAATATATGTCATTTTAAAGACATTTTGGAGACCCAAAAATGAGTTTCCTGGACTACCTTGTCATCATTAGGAAGCCTTTCTTGTAGCAACTTTGTCAACTTAATCTAATAAAACCTATGAAAATAGGAAATCTAATCTAGGAAATCATTCAAAACACACTTACTAGAATTGAAATCTTAATCTACTACACACACTTGCATGAATGGGGAAACTAATCTACTTGCATGATTGAAATCAAACTTAACAAGAAAGTAAATTTACCCTAATGAAAGAAAATCTAGTTTAGAAAAACAAGAAATATTTAATCTATCAAAAATAGGAAATCTAATCTACCACATATGTATAAGTGAGAATATAAACTATCACACATGCATAAATATAAATCTAAACTACGGCACACTTGCATAGAATTGGAAATCTAATCTAGACACAGTTTCATGAATTCAAAATCTAAACTTCTTGCAAGAATTGAAAAGCATGAATTGAAATCTAAATAATCTTAACTACAATGAAAGAAAAGTGACCAATCCATATAAACTTGCTAGAGCACACAAAAAAAAAATGAGCATATCAAAATTTAACTTATGAAAGCATGTAAATGAACATAAAGAAAATAATAAAAAAACATGAAATGAAAACTAAACTAAACATAAAGAAATGAATGAAATTATGATACAATATCACTCTCATTTAGGTGGCCAATCCAATGATGCATGAGGATGGCAAGTGAAGAAGCTCCATACGCAAGAAAAACCAAATCAAAGTGAAAGAACACTCATGAGTATGGTGCCAAATCTAATTCTTTATTCAAAACATGAGAATAACTCCAAACTTTACACATGCCTTTGAGAGGATAAGGATATCCTATTTATACAAAAACATAAGAAGCTACCTTGTCAATGAGGATCCACTATTCTCTCCCTAGATCCCTAAAAATATCATAGAGTTACAACTCATATAGGTAATGATGAGACACATATCTTCTTTGACCATGATTTTTCTCCATGAGATATGGTTGATTCCTATCCCAAATCTTCTTCCAATCTTGAAGAGAATTTGATATTAATCCTTGGAGGCCACATAAGAGTGTCTTGGAAACTTCCAAATGACCTACACTTGTCATGAAACTCAAGCCACTTTTAGATATTAGAAAGTATATGTCATTTTTCTAATTTTTAACCATTAATTCGCTATAAACACTTGAAAAATATAACTTTAGGAAAATACAATTATGAACCCATATGATGATAGAAATGTAGGGTTATATAGTGACAACGTGATGGAATGAAGGTGATAGAGGTGAATGAGGTGTGAATAAAGTGAAAATATATGTCATTTTAAAGACATTTTGGAGACCCAACAATGAGTTTCCTGGACTACCTTGTCATCATTAGGAAGCCTTTCTTGTAGCAACTTTGTCAAACCTTCCATTTCCCTTTTTAAACCATATATTTCCTATTTTAGTTCATCTTTGGTTTCTCTTTGTGAGAGCGGATTTTTTTTTTTTTTTCACTTGGTCCCGTAATTTTGATATATCATGTCGCAATTCTTCCTCTTCATGCATCATAGTAGATATTTCTGAGGGATTAATGGGTGTAGAATTATTTTGTTTGGGAGGAATTTTAGTACCAATTAATGATATATATGCTTCACCATTCCCTTTGAATCACTTCAAACTGATTTTTAAAATAAAATTTATGCGAATTTAAAAATACAAACTTTTTAGAGCTTGATTTAGAGCTTGTTGGTAGGATGATATTGAAACTATTGTATATTTATGATTTAGGCCTCCCAAGGTTTGAAATTTATTCCTATGTTATCCCTCTATGTCCTCTTTACAATCACACGAATTAGAATGAGATTGGATTGTTCAAGATAAAGTTATACCAAATCTCCCAAGATGACCTTGTTATGGATTACTTCAGTAGAGTGAACTTATACTAAATTTCATGTGTCACTTTTTCAACCTTCAAACCTAAAAATTGTACCCAAGAAACCAAATTTCATGCAATTTCAATCAATTTTACAAAATTCAAGTTGGATGCCTGAAATGAAAGTTATGACTATTTTCCTCGAGTCACTTGTTTGAGACTGAATTCTGGTGTAACTCCTCCTCCCAAATTTTCCCAATTTCACAAGCTCACCAAGGTAAACATGAGACAAGTGTCACTATGACATGAATCGATATTCATGTTCAAGTTAAGGAAGTGGGGCCTACAAAATTAACAAATATTGACGTAATACTGGGAATACATATCACTCAGGAGTTGAACAACCACCCCATGAGATCAATCCCTAAGTTGTAACCTTTCTTCTATGACCTAGCACCCCAACTGCACACATAAAAATAAAATGGTGCGATTGTAGGCCTCCAAACACACGCACAAGCCTCCTTCCATGCAGCCATGGAATAAATTCTTCAGATCTAAGCATGCAATCCTAGGATCTGTGCCACCTTTTCAGGCCAACCTCTAGAACACTGTCCAGAATTGCTTGTAACTTTCCAAAATCATAATCTACATGACGATAATAATAAAAAAATCAAACTTGAAGCAATAACTTGACCTAGAATGCCTAATCCAAGACAAAATTTCATTAAACATATGGAAAACATGTAAGCTACATTTCATGAATGAATTTATGATCATAAACTGATAGTGTCCATCTGAGAATCACCAGGAAGGCTCTAAGCTCTCTCTGGCTAGCTGCAATAGCACTTGTTAGTCCATACATTCACCAACCATTAAATAAATTATTAAAACATATCAATATCCATATATAGATTACATCACATAAACAATATATAACCAACAAATAAGTAGCATAGAAACCATGATAGCTCAACCAAAATGTCAACATGATAACCAATACAAGTATTCATAAATAAAAGTAGGAAATAACTTTGATTAATATACAAAAATACCAATAAAGTCAGGGACTTCCACGTATCACCTGACCATATATTGGACTGAACCAAATATATCTTTAAGCCAATCATCCCTGCACCATATTCCAAGCATGGAATATGGTTTTATCTCATGGAATAAACCAAGATAAAACCAAACCAGGGCTTCAAGAGGAAAAACTGCCTCAACCTTCAACCATAATGATTCCACCTCTACGGTCTGGAAATCACTAACATCAACCAGATTTGTATCTACCAAAGATTTTCAGGGCTCCAGGAACTAGTAGCTCAACCCACAACCTTCTAGGTCTCCAAAGCATTTGTTCCAACCGTAGCTCTAGGGACTAGTAACTCAACCCTGCAAGGGCTCTAAAGCGTTTGTCCCAACCAATAGCTCCAAGAACTAGTAACTCAACCCAAGCTGTTCCAAGGCTTCCAAAGTGTTTGTTCCAACCCACAGCCATAAGGAACATGAGCACCAATAAAAAAAAACAAGTGGGAAACCCACAACACCATGGTTTTTTAGGAAATGGAAAGGTAAGGCTAAAACCATTATCAATCTAGGAAAATATCCATGTCAATGACAACAAATAACTAGAGAATCACATGCATATACCATGCATATAGAATTGAGCGAGGAAATCACACATGTAACCTGTTACCTACAAAGAAATCCAACTGTAGTTACTGATCCAACTGTTTCCTTTCTTTCCCTTCTTCCCTTTTCCTTATTTCTCCAAATCCTATTGAATACTAGAGTGCTCCAAGCATGCTCCATGAATTATCTAGGTGTGAGAGTATAAGAGAATGAGATAATGAAAATAAGAGCTCCAGAAATGAGCTAACAAAAAGATGTGAAATGATCCTTAGAAGGCTTTTTATCATTGAGGCTTCTATTTTCTTTATTTTCCCCCTAATTTCCTTAACATGAAAATCTGTGTCTCTTCACTTTCCTTTTCTCTTATTTTCCTTTATTTTCATGAATCAATTCCAATTATTATCTCTTTGCATTTACCAATGCCTTCTCCAATTTCCATAGTCATTAATTAATCACAAGTGATTCCCACTAAAGTATTTTTCCCAAAATTTATCTTGGAATATGTGTCCCATGACCTTGGTCTTATTTTATTTACATAGAGAATCAACGAGGGGTTGTTACAAAATCCTCCCCCTTAAGCGAACACCGTCATTAGTGTTCTATGAAACCTATGAGCAACAAACCACTGAAAACGGACATACTATCCATGTAGATTTATAACATAGCTCGATGTAGTATTTATAATGACATCCTAATAGAAAACAAAACAAACCTATCGCTTATTGGAGCTTTATAACATATCTCATTGTGGTACTTACAACAACATCCATATACATATACATACAAAAAAAAAAAATTTGTTTGAACCTAAAAATAATGAAGGATATAAAACATGCATTTGATCAACCATCTCCCATGTAGCTTCATCGGGCCCAAAGTGTTTCCACTGCGCTTTAACCTGCTTGATTTCTCTTTTCCATAGCATGAGTTGTTTCCACTTTAATATGAATTTTCGTTTTGGCTTGAATTCTCCCTCTGGTTCCACCTGCAATACAGATTAGTCAATCACATGATTAACATCTTACACTTATATCTTAACTAATGAAACATGGAAAAAATAATGTAATTTCACTGTTTGAGGCAGTGCAAATCTGTAGGCCACTAGTCCAATCCTATAAAGGATCTCAAAAGGACCGCAACATTGAGGTGCCAACTTGGCACTTGATCTAATCCTTAAGGATCTCTTCTTGGGATTGATGTGAAAGTACACATACTTGCCAAATTGAAACTCATTAAATTTCCTATGATGATCTGCATAAATCTTTTATCAGTCCCGTGTTTCCTTCAAATTCCTCTTGTTAACCTACATTTCTCGCTCCATTCCCACCAACACGGCTGGTCCAATCAACACCCTATTCATTGAATCACTACAGCTAATAGGAGTATTACAACTTTGCCTATAAAGAACCTAAAATGGAATCATCTTCAAGGATTCCTGATACCCATTATTATATGCAATCTCCACCAGTGGAAGATACTCTTCCCACTTCTATTGTTGATGCATGACATACATCCTCAACATGTCCTCAAGAATCTTGTTAACCCTCTCTTTCTGTCCATTTGATCGCGGATGATAAGCTATACTTAAATCCAACTCTGTCCCCGAACCTACAAACAAATCCTTCCAAAACCTGGAAGTGAACTTGGAATATCTGTCTAATATGAATTTCTTGGGAAAACCATGAAATATCACTATCTCCTTGATAAATATATGAGCTACCTCACTAGCTGAATTAGTAGAGTTAACTGCAATGAAGTGAGCTAGCTTACTTAACCTCTCAACCCAAACTATGATAAAATCATGACATATCGATGTCCTTGGAAAACTTGTAATGAAGTCCATTGAAATGACCTCTCATTTCCACTCTAGAATCAAAATCGTCTGCAATAAACTAGCTGAATTCTTAAACTCTGATTTTACCTATTGACAGTCCAAACATCTCGCAGCAAACCCAACCACCTATTTCTTCAAGTTTGGCCAATGATATAAATTCTTAACTACTGTCAATGTCTTTTGATATCCTGGGAAATTTGAATATGAATCAACATGAAACTCCCTCAAGATAATATTCTTGAGCTCACTGTTGTATGGCACATAAATCCTATTCCTAAATTTTACCAAGCCATCCATTGTGAGGTGATACTCCTCATCCCTATCACCTTCACCCTGCACTTGCAATATCTACTTCAGCTGCTGGTAGCTATCATCATGGTTTCATGCCTGCAATATCCACTCCTACAAGTTTGTCCCATAATAAATCACTGCTGAAATATGATTCACCTACACTCTTATCCTGAGGGCATCTGCAACCCAATTCTCTTTTCCCTTAATGTACCTGATCTCAAAGTCAAACTCACTGATTGTAGCCAACCATCTAGCTTTTTTAGCATTAAAATTGGGTTGGTCAAATAAATACCTCAACCCACTCTGATCACTCATCAAGATAAATTGCCAAACAAGAAGGTAATATCTCCACATCTTCAAGGCATGAATGATAGTTTCCAACTCGATATCATGAGTCACATAATTCTACTTGTGCTCATTCTTCTTCCTTGACTCGTAGCATACACCTACCCTTCCCACATAAGGACTCCACCAAGTCATCTCCTGCAAGCATCTGTACATACTGCGAAATCCTTAACAGGATCTACAATCTTCAAGACTGAAGTATTTGTAATCAAATGCTTCAATTTCTCAAAACTAGCTTCATACTCCTCGGTCCATTCATTTATTTTTTTCACTGCAAATATGTAATAGGATAGGAAATTCGCGAGAAGTTTTCGATGAACCTCATGTAATAACCTGCTAGTCCCACGAATGATGTTACCTCATCCACATTCCTAGGAGTTGAATATTCCATGATAGCTCTAATATTTTCCAGATCAACTGCTATACCTTCCTTGGAAACAAGATGTCCCAAGTAATTAACTTTAGTCTGAAAGAAACTAGACTTGCTAAGCTTGAAATACAACTGATGCTCTCTCAACAATATTAACACTGTTGCCATGTGTTCTACATGATATTCCTCATTCTTAGAATATATCAATATATCATCAATGCATACTATCACAAACTTGTCCAGATAAGGATGCCACACACTATTCATCAAACACATGAATAGTAATACCAAATGGAACCACTACAAACTCATAATTCCCATACCTAGTATGGAATGAAGTCTTATAAATATATTCTTCTTTGATGTGCACCTGATGATATCATGATCTCAGATCAATTTTCGAGAATATTACTACTCCCTTCAATTGCTCAACAAATCATCAATCTGCGACAAAGGATAATTGTTCTTGATACTCACCTTGTTCAACTTCTTGTAATAAATACAAAACCTAAGAGTACCATCCTTCTTCTTCAAAAACAATAATGGTGCACCCTAAGGTGAAACACTTGACCTTATGTATCTCTTATTGAGCATTTCCTTAAGATGCAACTTCAATTCCACCAAATCTGGAGTGCTCATCTTATAAGGTGCCTTTGATGCTGGTGCTGCTCTTGACATCAACTCAAAAGAAAATTCCACTTCCTTATGAGAAGGTAACTCTGAAATTTTTGTTGGAATTACATCCTGAAACTGCTGCAAATTAGGATACCTCTTCAATTCTTTAGCATCCTCAACATCCTTCCCTTTTTCACTAGAAATATGAACTGCAAAAAATAAATATCCTTTCATGCAACTACTCTTTTCCTACATAACTGTAACCATTCTCACCGATGTAGGATTCTTCTTTCCCTGTAAGATTCAACTCTCTCCATCATCATGCAGGAACTTAATAGCCTTGTCATAGAAATGTACCTTAGTCCTATGAATGTACAACCAATCCATGCCCAAAAACATATTATATGAACCTAAAGGAAGCACATTTAGATGTGCTGAAGTAGATACCATTCAACTAAAATGCACAAGCTCTCACCCAATGATGAACTCTTTTCTTGGTCCCTGTAGCCAACTACACTAACCAAGATAATGAATGCACTTCATTATTCAAGAAACACTTATCCACCAGGTCAGGATTTATATAACTATAGTTAGATCTAGGGTCAATCAATATGGAAACAACTTGATCACAAAGCCTACCTTCCATCTCGATAATGGATGCTTAATGATTAACCTACCTATTATCCACTTCTCCATGAATCCAAGGAATACTTTTCCCAGCATATCATAAATCCAAGGTCTTCCCCTTATGCTATGGAAAATCTCTCCCATGATGCTCTCTGCCACAATTTCAACACTACAATGGCTTCCTTCCATAACCCTTGTTCTACTCCTCAGGTTTAGACCCATTTCCTCTATCAAATGCATTGAACTTCTTGTACGACACTGCACTCACCTTATTACCTGCATCTTGAGGAATTCCTCACTCCTTATCCCACTTTCTGTAACATCCTATTGGGGTTCCTGTGATTTGGAAAATTTGGCAATACCAAATGATAAGACAACATCAAACCACTTTGGGATCTTAGGATCTAGCCCTCCTGGATCCAGAGAGGAATCTCTCTATAAAGGTGAGGAAATATATGTCTTTGAGGTTCAATTCTATAGTGTTAGGCTAGTTATAGGGCACAAGGGTTATTGTTTTGTTTTGTTTGTTTGTTTGGTTGGGAAACATGAAAGAAGGTTTCAATACAAGGTAAAGGAGTGAATAAAGAAGGATTTTGGCAATGGGGAGATAAATCAAAGAAAACACAAATCCATTGGGAAATGGGGTCATAAAAGGGTTTACTTGCAATTCAATATCCAAGGCTTTCAAATGGGCTAGTCATCTAAATTAGAGGATCTTTAAAGATGATAGTATGGGATGGAATGATAGGAAATGAAGGTGAATGACAAGGAAACCTTCCAAGGTGACCACTTAGGAGAAAATATTGGGACAGGGAATGCCTTAATCATCTATGATCAAACTCCTAATGAGGTTAACTCTTCAGACAATAGAAAAAATTTAAGATTTGACACAAAGTAAAGTCTAAGATTAGAGAAATACTTTTAACCTTCTCTGCTTTTGACATTCAACTTAAGGAATCTTAGAAAGGAAAACTGTTGGAAAAGGACCCTAGTGAGATAGAACTAGCTCTAATCTCCCAGTTTCCCAATTCTTTCAGCTAAAATCAGACAAGAACATCTAAAAACAGACTCTAAATTCATACATCAGCAAGCATGGGTAAAACCAACTACTATACTGGTTACATTGTATTGAATTTGTTCTTAGATTACACAATTAGCAGAAAACATAAAATATAAGAAGAGCAGGTAGCATTAGGGTACTTTACAGCAATGTTACATAGTAATTTGTCACCGTCCCTACCATTCCCCGTCCCGCACAATGGAGGACCCATTTTGTGACCTATGAACATTGTCATGCCTTGAAAACATCATCAATGCATTCCTCTAAGCATGAGCTTTAATTGCACTGAAGACATCTCCTTGCAAAAATCATGAAAAACATCCCTTTTTGCATTGGCGTGGGCAAATAGTTCAGCACTCGCGCCAATGGGGAAAATCCTGCAAAGAGGTCGCGCCAACTAGCGCTCTGTCATAGAGCAGTAGTCGCGCCACCCCATTTAGGGACTTTTTTTTAAATAAAGATGGCGGAAGTTGAGTTCCAACAAACTCAAAAACCATTGCCTATCTTGAGTTGGGGGGTTTGGCTGTGGGAGTTCTATGGAAGGGAAGTAGTTTTGCCACCTCCCATGGAACCTTCCTTGTTGATAGGGCCAATCCCATGATAATAGGGATCCCAACTCCCTCCTTCCCCATCTATAAAAGCCTGCTCAATCCCATGGCAAGCTAGTCTTGAAGTGCCTAAGCTTTGAATCTCCATATTCCCAAGAGCCTTTGTGTTGTAAAGAGCCCTCTTTTCCCCTTAAGGCTGACTAAAGTAAGGAGACCATCGTCGAGAGACTCTGGAGAGGTTTTCCCTTTCCTTGGCGAGCTTTGCGAGACGTGGACGACTGGAGACCCATCCGAAGGAGACCGCGACGTCAGAACTTGGTTGTAATCTCTCTTCATTTGTTGTTTAATAGATGATTATGATTATGGTTCCACTCTGTTTTCCATCATGTTAATATGAGTAACATCCTTTCTAACTTATGTTTAGTTACGTATGCCGGGTTCTATGCTTGTATCTGTTTGTTTCTTCCATGTGCAGGTGTTCATCTGCGGAGATCGTGGAGGGATTGTGATCTGCCGAGGTTGAGGAACGGGGACGCTTCTTCTTCAGATCATAGCGTTGGAATCCAGGTAGGCTTCTATCTCTAGTCTTTCATTCGTAACTAGGAACTTGCGTCATAACATTGTTTGATTGTTGCTAGACCCCTGTTGGGCTAGTAGGGATCGCCTCTGTCCGCAGAGGGGATTTACCTCCTCAACAATTTGGCGACTCCACTGGGGATCATCCAGATTTCACTGTCTCGATTGTGTTTTCTCGCTTTGATTGTTTTATGTTTTTCCTTGCTTGATCAGCCTTCTGGTTTGGGTTCTTCTTGCTGTTTTTGACTTCTTGGTTTGCTTAGTTTACATTGATTTGTCTCTGGAGTAGCTTTTTTTTAATTTTTGCTGAGAAACTCGACTGGCGCGGTTTTTAACCCGACAGTCACACCAATTGGCGCATGTTGCCTTTGTTTAGCCCGCGCCAATTGCTTTCTGGCGCCAGTTTCACACTTACAGTCGCGCCACTCCTGTAAGGTTTTTGAGTTTCCTCATTTTTGAGCTCTCTGGGTTTGATCAGTGTTTTTATTCTTGATTTTCCGACTGCCTGAGTGTGTTGGAGTCCTGTTTGGCTAGGAATTCACCTCTGTCCTTTGGTTGTTTGCTTTTATCTATCGATTTCACGTTTTAAGCCCTAGGGCATCTAGTGGCTTAGTGTATCGAGCCCTCCTTGGGAGTTTTGGTGTTTTGATTGTCCTGTCAACTGTCTGATTGATTCTCCACATCCTCTTAGTAGTTGTTGATTGTTTTGTTGCGATTTTTGGGTGATTGTTCATTCCTTCATTCGAAATTCGTTTGGTCTTGCCTTGGACCTAGATCACACGGTCCATTGGAAGCTTTTGAGTCTTTTCCTTGTTTTGAGAGACTTCGGTCGATTTGGGGATCTGATTGCTTGCGTTGTGGAGTGGAATTTGTTTGTTTCGCTCTCTCGGATATCGTTTCTCAAGTTGTTCCATTTTTTTTCAGTGCATATTAGCTATTAGACATTGAAAATTTAAAAAAAAAATCTCTTTTTCTTTTGTTAATTAGTGCAAATTGTAATCTTTTCAGTTTTGCTAGTGATTAGTGATTGGAATGAAAAGTTTTCAATTTCATTAGTTGCATTAGAGATCTCATTGTTTGTCTTCCGTTCATTTCGTTTGTGTAAAATCTCTCAACTCTTCTCTAATTAGTTTTCATCGAACGAAATGTTGGACTGTGGCATGTAGCTTTGCATTTAGGAGTCTTTTAAGACACTACATACGATAAGGCCTGAAAATTGAAACTTAATTGAAGATCAACTATAAAATTTATTCAATTAACCTAAGGCAGCATTGGAACTTAACGAAACATTTTTAGAAGGTCTAGGCTAGAGACGTGTTCCGGCGTCGTTAAACCTAGCAGTCGTCGCTCACCTTTTGGCTTTAGACAGCGCTAGTACGGACTTGTGCTCCCCGTACCGTCGCGTATATAAAGGGAGACCCCTCTAGGTTTTCAATCCTTTATCCACAGGAAGCCGATTCTGCCGCCCTATACCCATGATACACCGAACACAGCATTCGCGGAGACTATCTGCACGTACGGAAAGTCCTTAGTCGATTTATGTTTCATTATTGAAACCAAGGTGTATATTGCAGTTCACGGATATTTGGTACACCCTTTGTGCCTAGTATTTCCTGAGCAGTCATTTGGTCTTTTCTGACTCCCTAAACTTGAAAAGACCGTCAAGCGCTTGTCCTTTCACGCTTGTGTCAAATCTGAAAGAGATAGAGTCATATTTTTATCGTTTCTCGACTCTTAAAATATGAAACGGTAGAATTTCTTACTTTCCAATGTGGTAAAATTAATCGCCCACGATTACACACCCGTTTAGACATTGCTTGTTGACCGTTTGATCGTGTGTCTTAACTCATTTTCAGCCCGTGTGTGTGTTTGCTCTTTTTCTCTAGTCTTTTGCCACAGTGGCGGAACCTTTGGTTTCGTCTACTGGTAGTCCTTACACGGACGATTCTTCAGAAGCTTCTCAGTCTTCTGTTGAACCACAGCAGCTTGTTATTTCCGAGTTTCCTGACGGGGGACCGGTTCTCGCTGAGCAACCCTTTGGAGGACCAGTTGAGTTCAATTGGCCCTTTTTCAGACCCTGTGTCTGAATTGAGATTAGGAGCTTATTTCCTTTCTCTTACATCGGGTTCTCCGTTTGTTGTTGTTGTATTTCCTCCTAGTCCTCGTCGTCTTTTGCGTGATTTAACGGCAGGATCAACCATGAGTGATTCTGGTGAGGAAATTCCGACGTCTGGTGAAGACTATCAGCTCTTCCCGCGTAGATTTTTTGAGGGAGACAACTCTGAGCTGGCTACCATGTCGACAGCCAGTCCTTCTTTACCACAGGGATACAGATCTCTGGGTCAGATCATTTCAGCTGCAGCCTCTATGGGGATTTCGTCTCCTGCTTCGAGGCCAGCTGCTACTACACCCGGGGTGTCCCCTTCGACGCCCGTCACATCTGTTCCCGTCCGGCCCACTGTTTGTGTGGCCGCCTCTTCTTCTGTTGTCTCAACATCTGCTACTAGGGCTGGGCCAACTCCTGAAGATGTCTATCTAGCTACTGCTATACCGGAGAATATCTCTCCGGAGGAGTATCGGTTGTCTTTGCAACAGCCGAACGCCGAAGCTGGACCGTTTCCCCAAGATCCTTACCGATCTTTCTTTTCGCACTATGCACAGGATGGCACTCCCGTGTATGCTTTCCCAGGTCAGTATGACGAGCACGGGGAGGTTTTACGTCTTCCCGCTCCTGAGGCTTATCTGTATGCTCAAGGTTTACCGTACAACCAGGCTTATAACCCGTAGGGACAGCCCTTCCAAGGCCAACCTGCGGGCCAACCTGGCTATCTGTATGACCCACAGGGGCAGCCCATCCAAGGCTACCCTGCGGGCCAGCAAGGGCCATTGTACAATCCGCAAGGACCGCATTATAGCCCTTCTGGTCAACCTGCTCAGCCTCAGCCGGGGTATCAACCGGGACCGGTCTATGGTCCTGGGGGGCAGATCCAGCGTTCTTTACCGATGCAACCGCAGTATCCTGTTGTTTCTAACGTTGCATATCAGCCAGGACCATCCTATGGTTCTGCTTCAGGTCAAACCGGTTTCCAGCAAGCACCTGGTCCTGTTCCACCACCAGGCCAACCGGTTCATCCGGTACAACCCGGTGTTCCGCCTCCAGGCCAACCGGTCCACCCGGTACAACCTGGGGCTCACTTGCAACCAGGTCAACCGGCGCAACCTGCGCCGCCTGTTTATCCGGGCCAGCCTGATCATTCGGGTCAGCCCTTTCATCCGAGTCAACCTGTTCATTCAGGGCAGCCCTCTCATTCCGTTCACTCTGCTCAGCAGCCTGTTCATTCAATGCCGCAGCCAAATCAACAGCTTCGCCCTACATATCAGGCCCCGCAGGGTTCCACTTTTCAGCAGCCTACTCACCCTCAGGGTGGTTATTATTCTCATGGTCCTTCTCAACCGAACTATAACCAGCCCAGAGGCTCTCAGTATTATCCTCCTCCACCCAGTTTTACCTACGCTCAGCAGCCGAATCCAAACGCTGCTTATACGGGGCCGACGCCTAATCAGGGTCCGTATCCTGGTTATCAAGCCCCGCACTATGGTTACCAGCATCCAAATCAGTCTGGTTATACGAACTATGCCCCCTACGGTCAGAATCCTGCGGGACAGAACCCGTGGGGGCAGGGATATTCACAACCATCGTGGAGCATGGGTACCGGACCTCATCCTGGGCCTGGCATGGCAGTTAACCCTCCATTTCCGTTCCTGGCTACCTTGGAACTGCCGGACGTTTCAAAGTTGACCAATGATCCGATTTTACATAATCCATATTGGCCTCCGGTTCCCACCAAGATACCAGGTGATTGTCCCAAGTTTGAGGGAAAAGCTGGCGAAGACCCCCAGGCGCATGTGATGACGTATCACCTCTGGTGTTCGTCTAACTCTTGGGTCGACGATTCAATCCGTTTGCGTCTTTTCCAGCGTACTTTAATAGGAGCTGCTGCTAAGTGGTACATATAATTACCCCGTGGCATTTTCCAAGATTTCAATTCTTTAGCCATGGCCTTCCTCACGCATTTCCAGTTACCGGTCCGGTATGAGGCCGGGATGCACCTCCTAACTTCTCTGAAGCAGGACAAGGCCACTCACATCTCAGATCACATTCATGAGTGGCAGCGCCGTCGTCGACTGATCAAGTTTCACATACCTGATCAGATTTTGACTCACTGGTTCACCACCTCCTTTGTGAATAAAATCGCTCAGGATATCGCGATGGGAGCGTGTGTGACGGAGGAACAAGCTATCGCGCGTGCCCAGTACTTGGATCTTGTTTATTCGCAGTCTGGCACGCTTTATGACATCTTGACTGATGCTCCACGGCCCGGAACCACTAAGGCTCCGCCTACCCCTACGGTGGATGGTGTCATTGGTTCCGTTTCTCAAAATTCGAAGAAGTCTTCGAATGGGAAGCAGAAGGCTAATTCTTCCAACAATACCTCTGCTAATCCCGTCTCATCCGATTCTGGTAAAACCGCGGAGGTGAATGCCGTCCAGGCCAATCCTGCAGACAAATCCTCCAAGGGGAAGAAGAAGGGCAAAGGAAAATCAAAATCTGATGCCCCGAAACCAGAATCTAAATCTCGAACTGAGGATAGCTCCCAGCGTAAGCCGAAATTCCCTTGCCTCATCTGTGAAGGTGACCATTACACTAAGGATTTTCCACGATGGTCCGAGGTTAGTCAACTTCTCAAAGGCTCTAAAGGGACTCTGGCTATTTTAAAAGAGCCATTTCCATCTCAGCAGACCCAGATGGTCGAACAGGCGTCACCATCTGCACCGTTTGGGTCTCAGGTTTTCATGATGAAGAATAATGCACCTATCACTATCTCTACGCGGTCGAAGGATTACAATGAACTACGGCAGGCACCCGGGAAGGCAGTTTCGGATGGGCCGCCTCCCCCAGCTGCCTCCGATCCATTGGAAATCGAGAAGCCTACTCCTGAACCCGTTGTGAAACCACCTCCCAAGGGTGTTCTTCGAAGATCCTCTTACAATCCAAATGCTCGTGCCGCTCAACATTACAGTATCGTTGAGGATCTGGCATAGGCGCCATGTGCCATGTCTGCACTTGAGGTTCTTCAAAGTTGTCCTTCACAACGGAAGGCTTTACTGTCTGCCATCGGTGGTATCGATCCCGCCGACTCGAGCCTTCTCACCTTTGATCTGGAGAATTTTACTCCCCGGCTTCCACATCAAATTGCTTTGGTCATTCAAGTCGGGATTAACGGTCTGAACGTTCATAGAGCCGTCGTAGATGAGGGTGCATCTACTTGCGTTATGTCCTCCGCTTGCTGGAAGGCCATTGGCTCTCCAGCCTTGTCATCATCTCCCAATGCCCTTGAGGCATTTGATGGTCGGGAGTCTAAACCCCTGGGAGTTCTCGAGAGTCTTGTGATCACATTACAGGGAAAAACTGTCAACGTGGAAGTGGAAGTGGTTGACGCTAAACTCAACTACAATATACTTCTTGGCCGCAGCTGGACCCATGCCATGCTCTGCGTGCCATCTACCGTCTTTCGATTCATTAAGTTCCCTCACGAGGGCAAGATTGTCATGGTGGATTAGTTGTCATTTTTCACCTCCAGCTCTGAGAACAACGTGCCATACGTGGATCAAATTCCGAATCCCCCAAACAGTATAGGACCTGGTCTCTTCAAAGACCCAGTCCTCATGGGTATATTCCCCGCACCACCACCGAATACCGCTCAAGTCAACATGTTGTCCAGGACCGATGACCCCTGGCTTATTCCTACACCTGAGCAGGCATATGAGTTTGGAGAATCCATGCCTTTAACGCCAGTAGAGATCAGCTACTGTGAGATTGTTGCTGCATCGGATCCTCCACCTCCTCAGCATGCTCCGATGAGCATGGCTCTCGACGTCTACTCACAGACCCCCTGGCTTGGTCAGGCTGATTCACCTGATCCTCTCAGAGAGAATTTTCCTTCAGATGAGGCTATCATTGAAACTTTGTCTCTTGAGGAGCTGCCCTGGGGCGATGGACATCATCGCCCCTCGTTCATGCCCAGCTTGGGGGCAATGACTGATTGTCTGGAGCGTTATGCTACTCAGGTTCCTTCCCCTCCTCTTCAAACACCGATCTTGACGCACGAGGTCTTTTCGGAGGGTAATCTGAGTAACATCACTCAAACTGTTCCAATCAACATCTCCGTTAAACCGGGGATTGTTGAGAACATTCATGTGGGTGTGACTTGTTCTCCCGAGGAGATTCAAGTCTATACAGAGCTTTTCAAAGAATTCAAAGACGTTTTCGCATGGTCTTACGAGGAAATGCCGGGTATTGATCCTAGTATCGTTGTGCACGAGATTCCAACCTACCCAGGTGCGAAACCCGTGCGCCAACGCTTACGTCCCATGCATCCTCGGAAAGCCGCTGCCATCAAGGCAGAGGTTGGAAAACTTCTGAACGCGGGTTTTATTTATCCTATCCCCCTTACAGAATGGGTGTCCAACATTGTCCCTGTCGATAAAAAGCAGGGTACAATTCAAGTCTGTGTGGATTATCGCGACATCAATCGCGCCTGTCCAAAGGACAATTATCCCACTCCATTTATCGATCAGATCATCGACGAATGTGCCGGGAGTGAGATCTGTTCCTTAATGGATGGTTTCTCAGGTTATAACCAAATCAATATTACACCTGAGGATCAACATAAGACCACATTCATCTGTCCGTGGGGCACTTTCGCGTACAAAAAACTCCTGTTCGGCTTAAAGAACGCTGGAGCCACGTTCCAGCGTGCGATGTCCTACGCTTTTCATGACATTCGCCATATCGTTCAGCCTTATCTGGACGACTTTCCAGCCCATTCGGGTAAGCGAGAGGACCATCCTGAGCATCTCCGCCAGATATTTCTTCGTTGCAGACGCTACAATATCAGGCTCAATCCTCATAAGTGCGTCTTCTGCGTTGATTCTGGTCGTCTTTTAGGCTTTATAGTCTCGAAAGACGGAATTCGCCTTGACCCTCTAAAGGTCGAGGCCATCGTAAATCTCCCATCACCCTCCTCCCTGTATCAGTTACAGAGTCTGCAAGGGAAAGCAAATTTTCTTAGGCGCTTTATCCCGAATTATGCCGAGGTGGCCAAAGGATTCACCCATTTGTTAAAGCAGAACGTCCCTTTTCACTGGGACGAAATTGCTCAGGCATCCTTTGAGAAGCTGAAGACATTGCTAGTCAATGCTCCGTTGCTTCGTCCTCCGGACTACCACCGCGACTTCACTTTGTATCTAGCCGCCGCATTTAGCACCATTGCCATGGTCTTGGTGCAGGATGATGATGACGGTGATGAACATGTCGTTTATTACCTGTCACGAAACCTTCTCGACCCGGAAACGCGTTATGCACATGTCGAGAAGTTGGCCTTAGCAGCAGTACACGTCGTACAACGCTTTCGCCATTACATCCTTTTGCGCACGATAACAGTGGTTTCAGACTGCAACCCTATGACGTATATTCTTTCTAGACAATTACTGGGGGGCAAGTACTCCAAATGGATTGTAATCCTGCAGGAGTTTGACTTGGAGTTCACCACCGCCAAGTCAACTAAATCACTGGTCTTCGCGGATTTGATATGTTCTCTCCCTACAGACTCTGTTCCCTCACACTCTGAAGACCATATACCGGACGAAACGCTTTTTCTCATCAGTACTCGTGATCCTTGGTACGGTGACATCATAGTGTATCTTCAGACCGCGACATTTCGGTCTGAGTTGGATAAAACTGCCCGCCGTCGGATTCGGCACCAGTCCCAACCCTACCGTATAGTAGGAGATACCTTATATCGCATCGGAGTAGATTCGGTGCTCCGACGATGCCTTACCTTAGAAGAGGCTGAGAAAGTCTTAAATGACTGCCACAGTGGCGCCTGTGGCAGACATATGTCCGGGTATGCTACTGCCCAGAAGATTCTGCGGGCAGGTTATTTCTGGCCTTCCATATTCAAGGATTGTATCACTGCAGTCCGTAAATGTCATCCATGCCAGATTTTTCAGCGCAAGATGCGCGCTCCACCGTTGCCATTGCATCCCGTTATTACCGTCGGCCCTTTTGCGAAATGGGGCGTGGATTTTATGACGTGTAACCCTCACTCGGTCGGGGGGCATGCGTATATCATTGTCGCCGTCGACTACTTCACTAAGTGGGCCGAGGCGATGCCTACACTAGCTGCTGACGGGAAAACGACTGCTCAATTCATATTCAACCACGTTATCGCACGGTTCGGGGTTCCTCAAGCCATCGTCACTGATCACGGTACTCATTTCCGCGATTACATGATGGCGGAGCTGACTTCAACGTTGGGCTTGCGTCACGACAGCTCAACACCATACTACCCTCAAGCGAATGGTCAGGTTGAAGCAGTGAACAAGGTTTTGGTCACCATGCTTCAGCGAACAGTTGGGATTCATAAATCCAGTTGGCATCTCCAACTATTCTCAGCTCTCTGGGCATACCGAACATCTGCTAAGAGTGCAACCGGATTCACACCATTCCAATTGGTGTATGGTCTGGAAGCTACTCTGCCAGTTGAATGCGAGATTCCTTCGCTAAAATTAGCTATGGAGCTCTTACCGAACACTTCTGCTGAGGAAGAACGTCTTCTGTATCTCGAACGGTTGGATGAAACCCGTCGTCTAGCTGCTTTGATCATTGAAGCACAAAAGAAGAGGGTCAAAACTCATTTTGATCAATCTGTTTCTCCCCGTTCTTTTATCGAAGGAGACCTCGTCCTCCAGTACGATCAGGCGCATGATAAGCTTGGAGCCGGTAAACTCCAGCCTATGTGGCACGGGCCCTATATAGTAAAGCGTGTTTTGAAAAATGGGGCCTACGAGCTTATAGATTATGAAGGAGTTCCGCTGGCGCAGCCCAGAAATGGGCTGTACCTCAAAAAGTACTATGCCTGAAATCATTTCTTGGTGTGGTGTGTGTACATAGGTGTGTGATTGTCATTTGTGTGCATGTATGGTGTGGTGTGCTTTGTAAACATCTTTCTTCTGATCGGGTCTTCCTGGTTGTGCAGATGTCTATTCATCCATTTGTTGGTTTCGCGGATGGTGCCTCCCGCAGTACCAGGAATCTGTCTTCCGCAGCCTGGGTAATCTATGATCCTGCTGGTGAGTTGATTGACCTGCAAGGTGTGTGTCTAGGACGTACCACGAACAACATCGCGGAATATAGTGCCGTGTTGGAATTATTAACCGAGGCAGTAAACCTTGGTATCCGTGAATTGCTCGTGTATATAGATTCACAGCTTGTAGTGTTACAACTGAACGGACACTATTCGGTAAGGAACCCGTCCATTTTACGTCTGTATTTGCGTATTCGATTACTGGAAAGGAATTTTGACTACATTACATATCATCATATACCCAGGCATTTGAATACATTAACAGATGCAGTAGAAAATTTAGTATTAGACAGACATTTGCGTAACTTATAAATCATCATCACATGTAAAGAAAGACTCATCCAGAAATAGATATGCATATATATATAGATATCGAAATGTTTACATAAGAGTGTGTCACATAAAACTCAAAAAATATACATAATCGTCTTAGTACATCCGGAGACGGTATGTCTCTCAAAAAATAGGTGTGGTATAAATCCTAAGGACTAATCCGCATGGTGCTCATGATAGCATGTCACTGCACGCACTAAGCGCCTCAGGATTCGGTGGATTCGACTCGGAACTCCCACTGTGTGGCGCTGGTATGCCATCGGTACGTCTGACAGCTGGGCATAGTCTGGGATCCCTTGGGCAATGCACTCGAGATTCTGGATCAGTTCTTCTCCTCCGGTGCCCTCTCCCTGAATTTCAGGGGCGAGCTGTGTCCTCCGTGAGATTGGAGACATCCCAGCTGGTCTCTCAGGTCCCACATCTGCATGCATAGATGATCATGTTAGGACGAATGTGTATTAACAAAAAAAAACATATAAGTATAAAATCAAAATGTGAGGTCTTACCCAACTCCTCGTCCCAGTCGTCTCCTTCTGGTAGTGGAAGATCTGGGTCCCCTGTAAAGTCAGTTCCTGCATAGGGCAAGTCTTCCATGACAATCAGCTGGCGCCGTAACCACCTAAAGAACTCTGGCCTCCAAGACATCTGTTGGCCACCTCCAGATCTGGGCATCAATGCCGCCCAGCGAGCCATTCTCGGCTCTCGGGGTATCGGATCCGCCACTACGGCCCCTTGGCCCTGGAAGATTGGTAAGCGTTCCAGAATGAACGATACCAAGATGGAACCATAACCGGACTGTTTCATTTTTCCCTGTTTTCATTTCGTGAGCTGTCTTTTCATGTTGATTGTTACTGCTGCTGCCCAGTTAAACAGTAAGGGACCCATGCATTCTGAGGCCAGCAGGAGTTGGGCCTTTGTGGCCTCGTGCGGTGCCTGCGACCCTGCAGCCCGCGTGATGGTATGCAGAACAACTCTCAGTGCCAGATCAGGGATAGTGTGGATATCCACTTTCTTGCTGCCTGATCCTGTTTGTGCCCCTCGGCACACTCGTGCCAACACTTCTTCCATCTTTTCCCCAGATGGTCTGCTGCCAGTCAATACAGGGATTGGACCTCTGCGGGACAATCCGGTGATGAAATAAATGTCAGAAACCTCCAGTTCTAATACCTGGTCTCGTAACCTGAATACCTGTTCATGTTCATCCCAGATACTGATTAAATACTGGAGAAGCTCGGGCTGAGCTCGTAAACACGGTGTGAGGAAGAACTTTTTCAGTCCACAATTTCTAAGTGCATTCATACAAGCTTGGCTTTGCATGGCTTGTTCATCCTCTTCTCCGTGCTCTTGTTCTTTCCATTCAATTGCCATTTTGAGTGATTACCTGCATTCATATGGTCAAAAACCCTTAGTTAGATCTTTGATGGGCTTCAAATTCCATGCAATTTGGTCTAAATGTCGAAATTTTGGGCGTATTTTTAGGTTCGGCCGCTGACGCGGCTGTTTCGTGAACAGTCACGCCACGTGGCGCGAGCCCTTTGTAGAAAAGAGCTCATTGGCGCGGGTCCGTGCCCGATACCTGCGCCAATGGGCGCAGCCCTAAAATTTTAAAAGTGGCCTCACAGAACTGATTTTAAGGGGAAAATTATCAAAAAATGAATGAAAATGAAGAGCAAAGGAGTGCCTCTTACCTGTGACAGACGAGAAGCTGAATGGTCAACTGGATTTGTCGTAATCACCGTCATAAGTTTCTGCTCCAAATGGACCACTGTTGCTTTTTACCAAGGTAAATAGTAAAAGTAATTTTATTTTTACCAATTTGACATATTTATAACTTTTTCGACGTTAAATGAGTTTTAAAAGTTATTTTTATCGAATATTTGCATATGTTATGTCGAAAATGGATTTTACGCTTGCTTGGTATGTATAGCAACAGGTTTTTGCGACTTAAAATATGGAAACGAGTTGTATTTTATAATTTTTCGGACTCGGTAAATACACGAAAAAGTCACTTTGGAGTTATCTTTCAGCTCTTTTCTGACTCTCTAAACATGAAAAGATTGTCGAGGCCCTTGTCATTTCGATCTCGTTAAAATGGACACGAATCGACATTCACCCAGTATAAGTTTAACCCTTTTTCGGGCTGGGATGGATTGATTACGAAAAAGGAATACCCTAGCCTATCGCGACTAGGAGGTTTTCCTGGATATTGTTTTCTACCTTTTCGGATCTGGGGAACTATTGACGAAAAGGGACCTGTGGAGTTTTCTTTTCCGCTGTCTTTTCAAACTCTCTAAACATGAAAAGACGCCGAGTTCTTCCTTTGTCAGACTCGTTAAACCCTGATGACATCGGATCTAGTCGAAATGATGTTCTCCGAGTTCCTCCTTCCTAGGACTCGTTAAATGCACTAGGATGGATTCGCCCGAAGGGCGGACTTATATTACAAGCATATGCTATCCCCTTCAAGCTTGTTATTAAAAATAATTGGGGTACTCGCCAGAAATGGTGGGGGAAAAATGGAACCATCGTCGTTGTCATTGGCAGTATGTCACTCTTGAACATGGCACTTGTCTGCATTCGTGTCGGGTTGGGGACATCTCTTCTCGTTTCTTCACTTTGCATCCGTGGGTTTGGATAATCCCTTTTGACCTCTCATCTCCTCATTGCCTCGTCACCATGACCTCTGATCCGTTGATGTCAAATACTGCCAAGTCCACTGTCATGCCGTTTATATGTTCAAGAGAAGTTGGCCTCTGCAGATATCAACCTTCCTCTGTTTCTCATACGATCCTGATTCACAACAAAAACATCATGTTCCTCTGTCTCGTGTCGATGATGTGGGAAACATTATGGCCCACCTTCGATCAAGGTCACTTCCTGTCGACTTCAGCTCATTATCCAAGAAGTTGGTCTAGAGACTCCTTATGGTACCTTGGAGCCTGCATGCCTCAATGGCAGGTTCGTCACATTCGACGTGAGGTTTACATCATTGACCCTCCGATCGAGTGATTCTGCGGGTGTTCGATGTCAACTCATTTATTCGCACGCCGTAGATTGTACCTGTAGTACCTTGAGGACCATTGTCATTATTGGTGGTTTCTCTCGCGTCTGTTAACAGCTTTCATCATTGGCTGGTAATCCGACGATGTTCTTGCATGTTCGACTTCAGCTCACATATTCACATGCTTGAACTTGTACTTTGTTGGGTCGAGATGGAGCGCAAGACCCTGGATTGTGTCTGTTGTAATCCAGGCTGCGATTTTGGATTATTATCATTATGTACATGACTCACTGATTGGATGGCTGCGACCATACCTGAGTCTATTTGTTTGATCTTAGTTGGATGGCTGCGCCCATACCCTGGATCCGGATTATAGCATACTCTGTTTTGGATGGCTGCGTCCATACCACATATACATCATGTACTTGAGATATCAGTTGTATCTTTCTACGCAGGTTTTTTGACGGCGGGCCTTCAGTTGAACATGTTCTCGTAAAGCATTTCACCCCTCTCTCTCTCGGGCCTCATACTTTAGGGGGCATCTGTTACACAGTAATTTGTTACCGTCCCTACCATTCCCCGTCCCGCACAATGGAGGACCCATTTTGTGACCTGTGAACATTTTCATGCCTTTAAAACATCATCAATGCATTGCTCTAAGCATGAGCTTTAATTGCCTTGAAGACATCTCCTTGCAAAAATCATGAAAAACATCCCTTTTTGCATTGGTGCGGGCAGATAGTTCAGCACTCGCGCCAATGGGGAAAATCCTGCAAAGAGGTCACGCCAACTGGCGCTCTATCATAGAGAAGTAGTCGCGCCACCCCATTTAGGGACTGTTTTTTAAATAAAGATGGTGGAAGTTGAGTTCCAACAAACTCAGAAACCATTGCCTATCTTGAGTTGGGAGGTTTGGCTGCGGGAGTTCTATGGAAGGGAAGTGGTTTTGCCACCTCCCACGGAACCTTCCTTGTTGATAGGGCCAATCCCATGATAATAGGGATCCCAACTCCCTCCTTCCCCATCTATAAAAGCCTGCTCAATCCCATGGCAAGCTAGTCTTGAAGTGCCTAAGCTTTGAATCTCCATATTCCCAAGAGCCTTTGTGCTGTAAAGAATCTTCTCTTTCCCTTAAGGCCGACTCAAGTAAGGAGACCATTGTCGAGAGACTCCGGAGAGGTTTTTCCTTTCCTTGGCGAGCTTTGCGAGACGTGGACGACCGGAGACCCGTCCGAAGGAGATCGCGACGTCAGAACTTGGTTGTAATCTCTCTTCGTTTATTATTTAATAGATGATTATGATTATGGTTCCACTCCGTTTTCCATCATGTTAATGCGAGTAACATCCTTTCTGACTGATGTTTAGTTACGTATGCCGGATTTTATGCTTGTATCTGTTCGTTTCTTCCATGTGCAGGTGTTCATCCGTGGAGATCGTGGAGGGATTGTGATCTGCCGAGGCTGAGGAACGGGGACGCTTCTTCTTCAGATCGTGGCGTTGGAATCCAGGTAGGCTTCTATCCCAAGTCCTTCATTCGTAACTAGGAACTTGCGTCATAACATTGTTTGATTGTTGCTAGACCCCTGCTGGGCTAGTAGGGATCGCCTCTGTCCGCAGAGGGGATTTACCTCCTCAACAAGCAGTATATCCTAAGCTATATTATTGATTCTTATCAGAGAAATGAAATGTGATGCATAACAGAGGGAAAACAACAAAAGATAGAACACTTCACCACTAATTTAGATCAGGATCTAATGAACATGCTTGTCATATTAAAGAGAAACACCAGTCACATACATCATTTTCCAACAGCTTGATATCAGTCTGAAATAATCTCCCAGCCTATTTTACAACTAATGCACAGAACTCTATCTCAATGAAGCAGCTTACAATCCATGGTTAACCAACATTTACAATGTATTTCTGAAGAGTTCTTATAGCTAAAAGAGTAGCAGTAGAGTAGATATAACTTAAATGCATCATTAAAACAGAGGGAGAAGTGTTTTTGTTTCCCATTCTATCTTAATATCCCTGTATTAACTTTCGGTACTCTTTGGATGAATTAGGGGTCTTCGACAGGCTGATAATAATTCTAGAGATATGTTCCTTGATGTACTTTCCTGGCTGCAGTACTCTGTTTGTACTTTGAGACAAGTAAGGTAGATAAATGACTTTCAGGCCTTCCATACTTTGTAACTAATGCTCTGGAAATCTTAGGACTTCTTCAGGGTGATTATCTTCTCAGGAACTTGATGGAGAATAAAAAACATTATGGGAACTTGTCCTTTCTTTGGAAAGAACATTCTACTGATGTGAAACGCTAATATGGCTTGTTTCATGCGCTTTAGGATTTATTAGGCCTTCTGGATCATTTTAAGGTCTTCAATCTGTGTTTCTGTACTTTAAACACCGTATTATAGCATTTATCTTCAATAATAGGCACTTAATCCCTTTAATTTGTCACTGATACACTTTGCCACTTATTTTCTAATCTATTTGTGAATGTGCAGGTTTTAATGGTGCTGGAGGGTTTGAAATAGAGTTAATAACTTTATATTTACTGAAAATCACGTTTAAACCTTCTCAGGCACCTTCCCTGCAATCTTTGGCTCTGAAAAATGGCATTCTATGTCCTGTATTACCCTGTCTGTGATAGTGAGAAAGAGGATGATTTTTACCATTCTATAACCCTACAAAAACACAATAAACATGTTTTAAAAATCCATGGGGGTGGAGGAGGATGCTGTGGAGGCCCAATGGAGATGGTGGCGCAGTGATGGAACTGGTGGATAAGTGGAAAAACGGGTAAAAATCATGGCAGAATGGAAGAAAACTGGCCTGATGGTGGTTTGGTGCGAGGACAGTTCTGGACCGTTGGATTAGACGGATAGATGGTGATCAACATTAGAGACTCACCGGTGGAGTTGTTTTATAAGGTTAGGTGGAAGAAATAACTTTTAGTGTTAAAACATAAAAGTTCAATGTTTGGGAAAATACAAAGGAAAAAGGTTAAAATGAAGGAGATCGGGCGCATTTGGTGGTGGGACCAAGAGGGCGGAGGAAGATTAAATGTAGGTTGTCGGATCATGAAAGATATCAATGGTGGATATTTTCCGATAGAGCTCTTTTGGAAGGTATGATGAAAGTAATAAGGATGGGGACGCGATATAATATGATCCGTCCGATTAAAGCAATCGCCAGTCAGGATTGAATGAAAGACTATATCGAGGAGGAGTGGTTTTAGAGGAAAACTACTGGTTTTGCGCAACTTTGGAGTGGTTTTGAAGCTTTGCCAAAAAAACATGATATGCCTCGCTGCTTGACACGTGTCCTCCCAAAACCGCTTTTATCGCGTGATTTTGAAACATGAAACCTCGGACACAAAAATTACGCGATATGCATTCTTAGCCGTTGGATGAAAGGCAGAGAGATCTAACGGTGGGAATGAGAGCGTGATATGGAAAGATGCACGGGTGGTAAGGTGGGAAGGGCCAACGGCGGATTAAATCCTGACCGTTGGATCTATGAAATGAATGGTTGAGATTTAATCGCATCGGAGAAAAGGTAGGGGCCGAGACTCCGAGGTTTTTATTTTTTGATTTAGCACGGACCGTCAGATCAGAGGGGAGATCAACGATTGAGATTTGATCAGAGGGGAAATGACGAAGGGCACATGAGCATAGCGCGATTGAATCTAGGTGGTTGGTTCTTGTGGATTCGATGGTATAGATGAAATCAGCAGAGTGATGATGTTGGGCTCAGGAGCAGAGTGCGAAGGTGTTTCAACCGTTGGATCTGTATGGATGGACGGTCAGGATTAGATCTGGGATCGCAAATCGGAGGATACAATGGGATGGTGCTTAAGACTTTTGCGATTGGCGATCATGCGAGGTCCATCGGATTATGAAAGAGATCAACGGTGGATACACAATCGGAGGGGTAATGAAGAGAGGTGATGGGGCGTGATGCGATTAGCGCTGACCGTCGGATATGGAAAGATCGACAGTCAATATTGAAGCGGAGGTTTATGGAACAAAGTTTCATCGCATCAGAAAAATATAAGAAACAAAGGAAAAGGTGGTAAAGGAAAGCTCCGATTGCAATTGCGCGAGGTGGCTTAGTGCCTGGTTCTGGCACCGGGTTATATGCGGAGAAGGGGCTAAGGGCTAAGCCAAAAGGGGCTTAACGCCTTAGTTAAAAAAGGGTGTTTTTAGGCCAAAATCAGTGTTTTTTAAGGAATTTCTTAGCTTTTGGTAAAGGGGAAAAGGGTGTTTTAAAAATGTAAAAGGTATTTTTAGTGACTTAAAAGGATTTTGGAGGCTTTTTAGAGGGATATGGAGGTTCTAAAGAGGAAAATGAGGCTTAATTAAAATGAAGGGAAATGAGTGAAAATGGGCAATTACAGAGGCCTTTTAAAGCATTCTTTTTCACAAAATAGCAGGGTTCTTCAATGGAAACAGAAATGAAGGTCTTTTAAAGGATAGAAGACACATGGAGGCTTCAAGAATGATAGGTTTTCAAAGGAAATGTATCTCTTGAAGACTCAGAAACATATTTAGTCTCCTGTTTGCTTGACAAAAATTTATAGGTCGCTAATAGTGGCTCCACATGGGGATGACATCTTCTTGAAGGTGTCAAGAATCTCATAAAATAATCTTTGGAAGTAGGCCAGACGCCTGGTGCTTGACACATCTCTTCTTTCTTTAATCAACTACCACAAACATGATGGATATTAAATCAGCAGCAATATTCTCCCAAACAATATACCTACCCATCCTATTGTCCTTACATTTTTTTCTTCAAGGTGCATTTAGACTTGCAGACCTTCTTCATCATTTTTTTTTTTATTGAAAGCAGAAAAATCTAATCTAATTCTACCCTTATTCCTCCTTGAGACCAGATTAGACAGTTGGCCTCATAGCTTCTCTACCTACACTAATATCTGCTAGGATTAGACTGTCTAGCAGATTTATTTCTCTACATTCTAAGATAGAAATTAAAAAAAAACAGTCAAACCAGGATTAGACTGTCTGGTTTGCTGTGGGTCCATGGCATAAATACAGTTGCAGATGAACTGAACTTTTCAGGAAATTGAAACCAAAATTGTGAAGGCTCGAAATTGTGAAACTTTTAGAGCATCCTTCTTTCTCTTGTGACTCAGATTTTGAGCTTGTTAGAGTCACTTTTCTTCTTCATTTCAGCTCTGGTTTTGGGCTTGTTAGAGTTGATCCATCTTCCTTCTTTGCTGGTTCAATTTTTGGGCATATTAGAACTAGCCTTTTACTTTCTTTGGATCAGGTTTTGAGCTGATTTGAGCCATTCTTTTAGAACTTCACAGGTTCAAGTTTTGAGCTTGTCTGAATCTTTTCTTTCATCTTTTTATTTTTATTTTTTTTATTTTTTGTGAAAATGAACAAAGCAATGGTATTTACAATGGAAGTAAAAAATTTAAACTCTGAACTTCAACAGTAATAATGTTTGAGCATCATGCCATTGACAGGACCCCCAAACAGATTTGTACCATCTAACTCTTGTAGAAAGAATGCATTTGGACCAATGGTGGACTGAATGACATAAGGGCCTTGCCATAGACTGTCAAATTTTCCATGTTTACCCTTATCTTACCTTATAGAGTCCCACTTGAGCACCTTGTCTCCAATTTTGACGTCACAAGCTTTTGTTTTTTTGTCAAACAACTTTTTGATGCTTTCTTGCACCTTTTGAGCTCTATTGTAGACCTCTTCCCTTGTCTGCTGGAGATGTATTGTTTGATTGATCCTCCTCACCATGTTGTCTTCTTCTGGCTGTATTTCTTGGACCAATTTTATTACTGGTACCCCCAAGCTGGTAGGAAACATTGCATCTGCTCCATAGACAAGCTGGTATGGTGACATTCCAATGGATTTCTTTGTAGTCAATCTGTCTGCCCACAAAGCATGCACTAACTTGTTATGCCACGATTTTTTATTCTCTTCGAGCAGCTTCTTGATGATGGTCACCAAACTTTTATTTGATGATTTTGCTAGCCCATTACCTTGTGGGTAATAAGTAGTAGAATTACCAAGTGCAATCTGATACCTGTGACAAAAATCAATCATCCTTTTGGAACCAAAAGCATCAGCATTATCAGTAATAATCTTCCTAGGGTAGCCAAATATAGATAGGATATGGTGTTCAAGGAACTTTATGATGACAAAATCTGTGGCATTCCTGGAAGGTATGGCCTCTATCCATTTTTTGAAATATTCTGTGGCTGTGAGAATCCATTTGTGTTGGGAAGATGAAGTAGGATGGATTTCTCCTATGAAATCTAGGCCCCACTATTGAAAATGAGCTTCAATCGTGATGGGTTGTAATGGTAAAGGAAGAAATTTTCTTTTGCCCTCGAATATTTGAAGGAACTATCATTTTATGTACATCTTGGAAAAGTGTGGGCCAGTAAAAGCCAGCTCTAAGGATTTTGTTGGATATGGTTTTCCAGTATAAGTGGCCTCCACACTCTCCTTCATGGAACTCATGTTTGATCCTCTTTGCATCCACTTCAAGCAAACATTTAAGAAAAAAACCATTTGCATTTTTCCAGTATAAACATTCATTTAAAATGTAATGATTTCTACCTTTTAACTTTAAAAACCTTTCCTTTGTCTTTGATAAATCAGGAGGAGCATTAAGATTTTTGAGCACTTACAAGATGTCAGCATACCAATGTGAGTTTTGGAATTTTTCTTCGACAGTAGGAGCAGGTAGTCCTTCTTGTTCATCTAGAACATCTACCATGTTAATGTCAAGGGATTGTAAGTTAGATTCAACCATTAATTGAGCTAAGCCTTGACCCTTGATGAGTTTTGTGGGTTTGATCTCCAAATCATACTCTAGTATCACTGTAATCCATTTACCTCTTTTTCCATCTGGATCTTGTGACAAGAAATATTTCACCACTATGTTAGGTACATAAGAAATGATGTGAGAATGCAGAATATACACCCTGAAATATTTTAAGGCCTTTACCAAAGCATAGGCATGTTTTTCCATTATACTATATTTCAAGGGAGCATCTCTTAGTGCCTTGCTAAAGAAAGCAATTGGCTGCTCCTGTCCCTCTGGATTTTTCTACAAGAGGACAATGGCCACAGTATGCTCTGAAGCAAAGGAGAAAATAAGGAAATCTTTAGAAAAATCAGGGCTGATTAGGACTGGTGCCCGGGTGAGTGCATGTTTAACTAACTCAAAGGATTTTTTGGCCTCTAGAGTCTATTTGACTCCCACCTCTTTTTTCAACATGTTTGTCATATTTCTAAGGAGCTCTGCTAGGTTAGGAATAAACCTCCTTAAGAAGTTAATTTTCCCAATAAAGGACTGCAACTCCTTGATGTTCCTTGGGTGGGTAATCTGTAGTATTCCCTCAATTCTTTTTGGGTCTATTTTAATCCCCTTTTCTGATATAATATGGCCCAGAAGCTTACCTTCTTGGAGGCCAAATATTGTCTTTTTGGGATTTAAATATAGCCCGAACATTCTACACTTCTCAAAGACTTTCCTTAGATGTTTAAGGTGCTCTTCATCAATTTTGGAATACATTGTTATTTCATCAAGATAAATTACAATGAAGTGCCCTATTTCCTATGAAAATGCGATGTCCATAGCTCTTTAGAAGGTTGCACCAGGGTTCATTAATACAAAAGGCATTTTCACATACATGAAAGTGCCCCATGGAGTGGTGAAAGCTATTTTTAGTTGATCTTCTGGGAGTACTAAGACCTGGTTATACCCTGAGAAACCATCTAATAGAGAAATCCTTTTAGAGCCAACTACCCTTTGTAGGATGTGTTCCATTTTAGGTAAAGGGTAATTGTCCTTTAGGGAAGCTCTGTTAAGGTTTCTAAAATCAATGCACAGTCTGATTTCTCCTGTCTTTTTTCTTACAACCACAAGATTAGATACCCAATCAGAAAACCTCACAGGCACTATGATTCCTACCTCATACATTTTCTTGATTTCCTTTTCCACTAGAGGCAGTTGTACTGGGTTAATTCTGTGTAGTTTTTTCCTAAAGGGTTTCTGGTTTTCTTTCAATGGAATTTTGTGCTGAATGATCTCTGTGTCATATGCTTTTAAGTCCTCATAGCTCCAATAAAACACATCAATAAACTCTTTAAATAAATCAATGCATTTCTTCTTGATGCATGCTGGCAAGGATTTAGATAATTTAATCATTTTAGGCTTATCCTTGCTGCCTATATTGCATTCTTCAACATCTAATTCAATGTGTTCTATAGTGGGTTTCTTTGCCACATCATTAAAGTCAAAAAGGTCCTCTAGGGGTGCTAGTCCTCTAGGTATGTTCTTATCTTTGGACTGCAGCACCTCAATGTCTTCTTTATCTGTTTTCAAGTATTCTTCAGTTTTTTTTTCGAATTCTTTGTTTAACATGTTTATTTCTGTATTGGGGGATGGTTTTTCTTCATCAGGGGGCTCTTTATCTGAACAGTTTTCATCGGATTTAGAGTCTTAATCAGGTAATTCAAACTCATTCTTGCAAAGCAAGAAATCCTCTATTTGCTTGTCACCCTAAAAAACCTGCCAATATTTCTCATTATCTGGCACTACAGGCTTATATTTTGTTTGAATAATGATCTGTTTGTCACTAGGGGATTTCTGATATGAACTAGAAGCACAGGCCAATCCATTTGCAATTATGTTTTGACTCCTAGGAACAAACAAAAGTTCATATTCTACAAACTTTTTTAGAAAATCCATGGCACTGTTTCTGTATGCCCTTAATCTAGGATGCTTTGCAGTATACTCTCCATGTAGTTGTTTGATGACCAATACTGAGTCTCCATGGACAACTATTCTCTTAGCTCCTAGTTTTCTCAATAGATGCAATCCTAGGATGAGAGCCTCATACTCTGCAATGTTGTTTGTGCATTTAAAGTCTAGTTTGAAGGCATGACTCTTAGTATAGTTTCTTTCAGTATTGTGCAACCATACCCTAGCTCCTGCATTCTTTTTAGTGCAAGACCCATCAAAGTTCATGCACCATAAAAGACTATTTGTAGACTTGATATCAGTTTCATCACTATGTTGTATTATGAGGTCTGCACCGTGTTGTGTGATGTTTAGTTCTTTAGGACTTTCATGGAGTTCAGAGTGATGAGTAACTCGTTGTTTGTAGTCTTGGTTTTTTTCACTCTGGTTTTTTGATTCAGTACATTGTTCAAAGGTTTCTTCTTTGTTTTCCTCTACATCTAGAGTTGCCATTATGTTAAGATCTGTGGGCTCTACTCTGTTGTTTGAATCTCTATCTTCTAGCTCTAGCTCATCTATGCATTCATCATTGTAAAGGATAAAAGAGTCCAGATCTGTATAGATAGAGTAGAGAGGGAAATTTTTAGGTTTCTCAAGGCTGCTAACCATAAATTTCATGTGTTCCTCCCTATATAATCTTCTAAGCTGGCTAAAGATAGGGATTGTGGCATAAGTCATGTCCATTTGCATTGTGCCTTGTAGCTTGGCACCCCATGATCTTGACAACAACATGCCATACTTAGGAGGTACATCAGCCACCACAACATCCATAACCATGCATTTGGCTGGGATTTGAGTCAAATTCACATAAATATCTTTGATTAGGCCAAGGCACTTCACTCTGCTAGAGTCAAAGGAATATAAATCCTTATAGGGTCTGGTTATCTCTAGGCCTAGCTTTTCCATTATCACTTTTGGCATAAGGTTGTGTGAAGCCCCAGATTCATGCATAGCATTATGAACGATTTTTTCATGGATATTGAGGCTGACATAAAAAGGAGCTACTACCCCTTCCTGAAATTTCCCTTCAATTTTTGGGCCAAACAAAAGAGCTGGTTGATCATCATTTAAATTGACAGTATCATTGTTTTCTCCTAAGTTTAAAGCTTTCAAAATTTGACCTTTATATACATCTTGGGTAGCCAACTTAGTGAGAGGAATAGAAATTTTAATTTTGGCAATCTCACTCTCTAAATTGAAAGAATACTGACTCTTTGTGAGGTTTAATTCTGTTTTGTTGCTCACTGTTTTATTGGCAGAATCAACTTGTTGATTCTCATTATGTACAATGTTTGAAGATGTTTTATCAGGAGCATTAGCTGCAATGCTAGTGCTGCTAGTTTATTGGCTTGGTTTTTCATTAGTTTGGACGTCTTTTTCTTTGTTTTTGCCAGAACTCTCAGCTGCTGATTTACTGCTTTCAGCAGTCCCTTTAGGAGTCTTTTCAGGTCTTTTCTTAATAGTGATTTCAGAGGCTTTTGGTTTGGGAGTATCTATGTTATTTTTTCTTCTGAGATCATATTGTTCTTGGACCTACATGATGGCATTCTCAAATCCTAACCTATAGTCCTCAGTTTCCAACCCTTCCTCATCCCAATGTGAGTATGAGGTCTGGTTATCTTCTGTGGAAAAGGTGTGATCTTGGTCATCCACTTCCACCATGTTTATGATAGTTCCCTCTGATTATTCTATTATCCCTTCATCCTCATCAAGGAAATTCTCTTGGAATGGAGGTATGACTTGTTGATTAGAGTCTCTTTGTCTATTTGGGGGATTTTTTCTCCTAAAGTTTTGGTTCTGGTTTTGGGACTGATTTCTATTCTGGTTGCTAGCTTGGACAACCATTTTCTCCATCATTCTTTCTAGCCTCTCCATGTTTTTGGCTAGACTATCATATTTTGAATCAGATGAAGAAGTTGTGTTGACATCCCTATAGGTTACCCTTTTCTCAGCCCTCATTCTAGCTCTTTTTTCAATCAAGTTTGCTTCTACACTCACTGCTCCTTTCTGCATGTCATCTAATGTGTCATAATCTCTCTCCCTAAGCTGATAGGCCATATTAGCATCAAAACCCTCAGGGTATTTCACTAAGTCCATTCTTTGGGGAGGCTTCATGTGTGGTGGAAGAGCATTGTAGACATTGTTAAATCTAGTAGAGTAGTCATGGACACTCTCTCCCTGATTTCTTTTAAGATTCTTATATTCTGCTAAGATTTGGAGAGGGTTTATTTTGACTTCCCATTTGTTTATGAAGGTTTGATGTAAGGAGGGAATATTATTGATGCTATTGGGAGGTAGGCCTTTAAACCACGTCTTCACTTCTCCTCCTAAGCTCTGAGAAAAGATTCTCATTTTAATTGTCTCATCCTCTATTTCCATGTAGTCAAAGGCATCTTCCATCCTATCTACATGGTTTTGGGCTGTGGTATATTATTTCCCAGTGAAATGAGGGATTTTAGACTGATAGTCATTGGGTAAAGGAGCTAAATGTTGTGGTAAAACCAAGGGAGCATACCATGCTACCATGCTAGTGTTTTGTGGAGGTAAAGGATTGGCTTGAGAAGTAGGTATATGAATGAAAGAAATACTAGGACCAACAGCAAACTGTTGAATAGACCTAGGGTGAGAGAGACCCAAGTTATGAATGAAATGTATATCAGGAGGTGTGGATGGAGGGGTTTCTCTGTCACCAATATGCTGATCACTGTGAGGTGGTGAGCTTGGAGGCTCAAAGTTTGTTTGATCTATAACACTGAATGACTTATTTCTTGGTAAATCACTTGGTAAATCTAAGTCAAACTGTGTGTTTGACAGAGCTGCTAAGTTTTCAGGCGTTAAGTTAGCTCTATGAATGTTTCTGAAAATAGTTGGATCTCTAGATGTGGAAGGCTTCCTAAGAATGCTTTCAAGATTGTCAACTATTTCAGGAGGGTTTGGATTAGGATAAGCTCTAGTATGGATTGTTCTTGAAGCCAATATGTATAAAAATATCAACAAAGAAATTTAGCCAGGTATGACAGTCTTTAAGGGGAAAACTATCTTTGAACAAGAAACTTAATCCTATGTGTTTCTTTAAACTGGATGATGTTGTAATGCAACTAGTCTCCCAATGGAGTCTTGTGAAAAAAAAGGTAATCAGTAGGCCTACTAATCACCAGTGAAGTCTTTTGGTCATTAGGTACTGTGGAGTCACCAGGTGGAGGTTTTAAAATGTTTTGAAGGAGTTTTACTGTCCACCACAGTGATTAACTACCAAATTTAGGCTAATATGGTCTTGCTTCCTAGCTGAGTCGCCATTATGTTGGGGTTCCTGTGATTTGGAAAATTTGGCAATACCAAATGACAAGACAACATCAAACCACCTTGGGATCTCAGGATCTAGCCCTCCTGGATCCAGCGAGGGATATCTCTATAAAGGTGAGGAAATATATGTCTTTGAGGTTCAATTCTATAATGTTAGGCTAGTTATAGGGCACAAGGGTTGTTGTTTTGTTTTTTCTGTTTTTTTGGTTGGGAAACATGAAAGAAGGTTTCAATACAAGGTAAAGGAGTGAATAAAGAAGGATTTTGGAAATGGGGAGATAACTCAAAGAAAACACAAATCCATTGGGCAATGGGGTCATAAAATGGTTTACTTACAATTCAATATCCAAGGCTTTCAAATGGGCTAGTCATCTAAATCAGAGGATCTTTAAAGATGATAATATGGGATGGAATGATAGGAAATGAAGGTGAATGACAAGGAAACCTTCCAAGGTGACCACTTAGGAGAAAATCTAGGGACAGTGCATGCCTTAACCATCTATGATCAAACTCCTAATGAGGTTAACTCTTCAGACAATAGAAAAAATTTAAGATTTGACACAAAGTAAAGTCTAAGATCAGAGAAAGACTTTTAACCTTCTCTGCTTTCGACATTCAACTTAAGGGATATTAGAAAGGAAAACTGTTGGAAAAGGACCCTAGTGAGATAGAACTAGCTCTAATCTCCCAGTTTCCCAATTCTTTCAGCTAAAATTAGACAAGAACATCTAAAAACAGACTCTAAATTCATACATCAGCAAGCATGGGTAAAACCAACTACTATACTGGTTAAATTGTATTGAATTTGTTCTTAGATTACACAATTAGCAGAAAACATAAAAGATAAGAAGAGCAGGTAGCATTAGGGTACTTTACAGCAGTGTTACATAGTAATTTGTCACCGTCCCTACCATTCCCCGTCCCGCACAATGGAGGACCCATTTTGTGACCTGTGAACATTGTCATGCCTTGAAAACATCATCAATGCATTCCTCTAAGCATGAGCTTTAATTGCACTGAAGACATCTCCTTGCAAAAATCATGAAAAAAATCCCTTTTTGCATTGGCGTGGGCAAATAGTTCAGCACTCGCGCCAATGGGGAAAATTCTGCAAAGAGGTCGCGCCAACTAGCGCTCTGTCGTAGAGCAGTAGTCGCGCCACCCCATTTAGGGACTGTTTTTTAAATAAAGATGGGTACTTTAGGGTACTTTACAGCAGTATATCCTAAGCTAGATTACTGATTCTTATCAGAGAAATGAAATGTGATGCATAACAGAGGGAAAACAACAAAAGATAGAACACTTCACCACTGATTTAGATCAGGATCCAATGAACATGCTTGTCATATTAAAGAGCAACACCAGTCACATACATCATTTTCCAACAGCTTGATATCAATCTGAAATCATCTCCCAGCCTATTTTACAACTAATGCACAGAACTCTATCTTAATGAAACAGCTTACAATCCACGGTTAACCAAAATTTACAACGTATTTCTGAAGAGTTCTTATAGTTGAAAGAGTAGCATTAGAGGTAGATAGAACTTAAATGCATCATTAAAACAGAGGGAGAAGTGTTTTTGCTGCCCTTTCTGTCTTAATATCCCTGTATTGACTTTCGATACTCTTTGGATGAATGAGGAGTCTTCGACAGGCTGATAATAATTCTAGAGATATGTTCTTTGATGTACTTTCCTGGTTGCAGTACTCTGTTTGTACTTTGAGACAAGTAAGGTAGATAAATGAATTTCAGGCCTTCCATACTTTGTAACTAATGCTCTGGCAATCTTAGGACTTCTGTCAAGGTGATAATCTTCTTAGGAACTTGATGGAGAATAAAAAACATTATGGGAACTTGTCCTTTCTTTGGAAAGAATATTATGCTAATGTGAAACACTGATATGGCTAGTTTCATGCACTTTAGGCTTTATTAGGCCTTCTGGATCATTTTAAGGTCTTCAATCTATGTTTCTGTCCTTTAAACACCATATTATAGCATTTATCTTCAATAACAGGCACTTAATCCCTTTAATTTGTCACTGATACACTTTGCCGCTTCTTTTCTGATCTGTCTGTGAATGTGCAGGTTTTAATGGTGCTGGAGGGTTTGAAACAGAGTTAATAACTTGATCTTTACTGAAAATCATGTTTAAACCTTCTCAGGCACCTTCTCTGCAATCTTTGGCTCTGAAAAATGGCATTCTGCGCCCTGTATTACCCTGTCTGTGATAGTGAGATAGAGGATGATTTTTACCATTCTGTAACCCTGCAAAAACACAATAAACATGTTATAAAAATCCATGGGGGTGGAGGAGGATGCTGTGGAGGCCTGGTGGAGATGGTGGCACAGTGATGGAACTGGTGGATAAGTGGAAAAACATGTAAAAATCATGGCGGACTGGAAGAAAACTGGCCTGATGGTGGTCTGGTGCGAGGACGGTTCCGGACCATTAGATTAGACGGATAAATGGTGATCAATGGTTGAGACTCACAGATGGAGTTGTTTTAGAAGGTTAGGCATAATAAATAACTTTTAGTGTTAAACATAAATGTTCAATGTTTGGGCGAATACAAAGGAAAAAGGTTAAAATGAAGGAGATCAGGTGCATTTGGTGGTGGGACCGAGAGGGTGGAGGAAGATTAAACGTAGGCCGTCGGATCATGAAAGAGATCAACAGTGGAAATTTTCAGATGGAGCTCTTTTGGAAGGTCTAATGAAAGTAATAAGGACGGGGATGTGATATAATATGAGCCGTCCGATTAAATCAATCGCCGGTCAGGATTGAATGAAAGACTATATCGGGGAGGAGTGGTTTTAGAGGAAAACTGTTGGTTTCACGCAACTTTGGAGTGGTTCTGAATCTTTTCCAAAAAAACACGATATGCCTCGCTGCCTGACACGTGTCCTCCCAAAACCACTTTTATCGCGTGATTTTGAAACATTAAACCTCGGACGCAAAAATTACGCGATATGCATTCTCAGCTGTTGGATGAAAGGAAGAGAGATCTGATGGTGGGAATGAGAGTGCGATATGGAAAGATGCATGGGCGGTAAGGTGGGAAGGGCCAATGGCGGATTAAATCTTGACCGTTGGATCTACGAAATGAACGGATGAGATTTAATCGCATCAGAGAAAAGGTAGGGGGTCGAGACTCTGAGGTTTTGATTTTGCGATTTAGCGTGGACCGTCGGATCAGAGGGGAGATCAACGGTCGAGATTTGATCGGAGGGGAAATGACGGAGGGCACATGAGCGAAGCGCGATTGAATCTGGGCCATTGGTTCTTGTGGATTCAACGGTCCAGATTAAATCGGTGGAGCAATGATGTTGGGCTCAGGAGCGGAGAGCGAAGGTGTTTCAGCCGTCGGATCTGTATGGATGGATGGTCAGGATTAGATCGGAGGATACAATGGGATGGTGCTTCAGAATTTTGCGATTGGCGATCATGCGAGGGCCATCGAATTATGAAAGAGATCAATGGTGGATACACAATCGGAGGGGTAATGAAGAGAGGTGATGGGGCGTGATGCGATTAGCGCTGACCGTCGGATCTGGAAAGATCAACAGTCAATATTGAAGCGGAGGTCTATGGAACAAAGTTTCATCGCATCGGAAAAATATAAGAAACAAAGGAAAAGGTGGTAAAGGAAAGCTTCGATTGCGATTGCGCGACGGGGCTTAGCGCCTGGTTCTAGCGCCGGGTTATATGCGGAGAAGTGGCTAAGGGCTAAGCTGAAAGGGGCTTAACGCCTTAGTTAAAAAAGGGTGTTTTTAGGCCAAAATCAGTGTTTTTTAAGGAATTTCTTGGCTTTCAGTAAAGGGGAAAAGGGTGTTTTAAAACTGTAAAAGGGATTTTTAGTGACTTAAAAGGATTTTGGAGGATTTTTAGAGGGATATGGAGGTTCTAAAGAGGAAAAGGAGGCTTAATGAAAATGAAGGGAAATGAGTGAAATGGGGCAATTACAGAGGCCTTTTGAAGCATTTTTTTTCACAAAACAACAGGGTTCTTCAATGGAAATGGAAATGAAGGTATTTTAAAGGATAGAAGACACATGGAGGCTTCAAGAATGATAGGTTTTCAAAGGAAATGCATCTCTTGAAGACTCAGAAACATATTTAGCCACCTGTTTTCTTGACAAAAATTTATAGGCGGCTAACATATCCCAAAAAGGGATTTTCTACAACAAATAGAATATATTAAGATATTCCAAAGTTGGAGATCCAACAAATAGGCTCATATGATGTGTTCAAAAACACATAGCCTTCAAATGAGTGAAACGACAGAAAAGGAAGAATGCCTACACATTCCCAAGTGGGGAAAATGCAGGAATTAGACCCTGGAAACGTTATTTATCTGTGTTTTTACTGGGTGAAATAATGCTTGGTTCCCTTAGAATATGATGTTAGGCCCTCACATACAAAAGGGCATCAGAAAGAAATCCCTTTAGATATGTTAAACAGACCTCCCGACTACCTAACAGCTTGAAAATGGCCAAATCCCATGACTTGAGTTATGCATAAAAAGAATGAAGCACATACAACGTTATTTCATGAGGGTTTCTATAGTATAATGATGAAATAACATGGATATGGAGTTACATGGAATAATATTCCAAGAAAACAGAGATCTAGCCTTCTTATTGTATTATAAAGTTAACCCGGCAAGGGTTTCTTGAGACACATGTACAAGGAAGAGAAGATCTGATTTATTCAGCTCAATAAATGTAGTATTACTGAAAAATTACAAAGATATATCTGAATAATACAAAATATGGATGAGAATCCCTTCCTCTAGCTATTCGGGAGAAGGGTTGGCCGTTTCCCTAGGAAACTAGCTCAGAAACAAGGGTCTTAACCCTGTTGCAGCAACTTTGTGCAAAATGACGCAGTTCCTGAAAGGCAATGCACTGTAGGAGATGAGAACCAATTTTTCCTACTGCCAAGATATGAAATATGCTCAGAAATCTCCCTATATGATTTCTCAAGAGAAGGAAGCCACCCTCTACTGAGAAACAGACCCAGAAGTGGTGTAAGAGTCCTCCACTGCAACACCCTGCAACTCAGCAATATCATGCTATAGAAATAACGCTAGGGCTGAAGAATGATGCTTGGCATTAAGCCTGTACGTGGAGAAATACAGGACAAGCTCTCCCAAGATGCCTCTCAAGGGAAGAGGTGGGATTCCCGCTCGGGAACACCTAGTGCTACCCTGCTAAACAACAAGAGGAAGCCAAGTATAAATATACTAGATCAAAATATCGAAACACAAAAGCATGCATAAAAAAGGCCTCCATCCTCTCCTTATGTAGCAAGTGAACCTTTCATCATTAGGTCCCATCCACATGTGCCATCCAGCTCATGCAAGTTGTCTTCAACCAAAACTGTGTTGTCCATCAAGGTGGTTCAATGTATCTAGACAGCTTTGTTGACTTGGTCAAAGTTGACTGAATCAACATGATCCCATCTCTGTTCACACCCAAGGGTGCTCAAATAAGTAGCTTATTATTAATCCTTCCAAATTAGGAGTGTTATTGATCCTTCTAAAGAGGTTAATGGGCCTCCCTACGCATTTATTCACCTACCTAGTGATGAAACAACTCTAATATTCCATTTAGCTTGAAGGCTAAAAATTTGGAATATTATAGTCCTCCCCTCCAAAATGTTGCTTGTCCTCAAGAAACTATATAAGGAGAGAAAAATCATCCCCTCCTCTTGTTGTGGCCTCCTCATCAAAAATCCTCCACCACTGCTCAACAAGATCTGCTGCAAATCTGTCCTCCAATGTTTCCTCCCAAGCATGCAAACCCATATGGCTCACATCATAGAAAGGTGGAAGATGTAAGTGGAAACCTCCCTATTGTCCAATGGCCTCCTCAAGGTAGGAGTGATGTTGAACATGGGGAATATGATTCCCAATGAGTGACTCCCACACCCATGCTATCATCCAAATAAAATTAGCTAATCTAGTTAGCTCAAAAAGATCCTCAACCTCGAGTTCATACAATGTGTTGGGGCTGCATGGAGAGATTGGATCCTCCCAACCAAGTGGTTTATCTCTCCACTTAGGATGAGTATGGGGCTGTTGCTGACCTTGGGGTGAAATTTCATGACCTCCAAGAGTGGCGCAAGCTACCCCATCAAAGAAATAAAACATGAAGTGCCTCCTCCAAAAACTCAAGTTCTCCAAATGGCTCCTCCCACATGAAGAAGAGAGATGTGACTTGGAAATCATGGGCTGCCCATTGCTCCTCCGGAAACATCATGAAAATTAGGGAGAATCAGACCCCCAATGGGCATCTTCAAATCATATCCCACTCTCCAAACAAATCTTCCCATGAAATCAGCAATACATGGAAACAAAAACCAATAGAAACAAGTCGTCATATGGCAATCGGAAAGTGGATCAAGGTCCCACACAAGGAACCAACGCAGTGCATATTTTTCCTGCATCAAATATAACAAAAACAAGTGCTTTTCCAACCACTTGTTCGTTGCCACAATCATTTTACAAGATATAAACATGAAATTACAAAAGGGTGTTAATGGTGCACACCAAAAATCATGTGGCTTCCCCCACAAACCACCAATGATATAGCCATTCTCAATGCTACAAATGGCTTCAAGTACATCATTATACAATATGCAAGAAGGAATAATCATCCTTGGTACAATATACTGCTCATAAAAAGACAAGAAGTACAAAACATAAGGTGAGATTGTACATTCTCCATTATGCACTTGAGGTCTTGAGCTGAAATGGCTCAAATGGAAATGCTCCCTTACTCCCAATGAGTAGGAAGGTGGCTATGGCATCCTCTCTATCACCATCCAGGCTATGCATCTCTCCATATGATGAAATATGTCATGCTGAATGCCCTCCCAAATGAACTCCTCTGCGAAGGAAAGATATGCATCAAAATGCATGGAGAAGAAGTCCTCATGTGTTGCATGTAGCGACTTCCCTTGAGCTTAGAAGCTCTAGTCAAGAAGACTTTTCCATAAGAATAAATGACCATATCATCCACCATATATCTTTCATCTCCATCCGGATCATCAAGAATCATGCATGCACCAAGATCCTTGGAGTACTCTACCAAAATTTGAGATCTCCATTATGGATCAATCCCCCCAAGAGACAACGCTGGTGATCTGGCATGTGAAACTCTCTTCATGCTACTGCCTGCTACTTTGACATCCCCCATGCCAAAGTCTCCTTCAAAACTCTTCACCTTTCTAAGGTTTAAGAGTGTGAACCAAATGGTAAGATTTCTCTTACTGACTCCAAGTCTGGTGGCCTCCTCGGTGGAATGCCTCCATGTAGTGAGACATCCATGGCAAGAGAAGACTATTCATATGGTTGGGCAACCTTGCCCTTACCCTCACAATGCAAACTGGTCTCCATTATCCTTGCACCAGTTCTCTGAAATAGATAGGGATGTGTGCTCCTAATCAAGTGATGATGTCCTTCCTCCCTACCTTCTCCTTCCATCAATATCATCTCAAAATCATGATGCTCATTGATTTTACTTTGCCTCCCACCTGTGAGATCCTGGGGAACTTCTTGCAATGACATAATAAATTCTCCTGTTGGAGCATGTGCTCCTCGTTCCTCTACATGAGGCACTAGATATGCTCTAGATGTGACAGTGTTGTAACCCCCATCCTTCTCTTCATCTTCAATATGAATAGGAGGTAACTGCTCAAATAGAGGATCCTTCTTTGCAAAAAGACCCTTCATTCCCTCTTGTCCAAAGTTATGAAACAAATATCTTGCCTTCAGCAAGGTATCATGCAAGAAATGACCTCCTCCAATAGGTTTCTGAAGTTGCTTGGAGTTTGCAGGCCTCCCAACTTATGCAAAAGTTTCATTGGTTTGATTTTCTCATGTTTTGTATAAAATATTTCTACCAATCTTTTAGTGAACTTTGCAAAATAAGAAATATTAACATTTCTCAATGAAAATGACTCAAACATCCACCAAGCATAGGCCTTACCTTCAAAGTGCAGTGCTGCAACTCTGATGGCTTCTTCTTCAGAAACTGGGTGCTGCTGCAAATAAGTACACAACTCCTCCACCCAAGCTTTGGCTAAGCAAGTTGGGGATCCATCAAAGGTAGATAGAGAAAATATATCCATGTTATGCAGCTGGCTTCTCTCCACCTTGATCTTGCAAAACTCTTTGAAAGTAATATGATCTCTAAACTTCTCAGTTTGAGACTCATAC
The DNA here is from genome assembly GCA_034641835.2 of Pinus albicaulis. Lineage (NCBI taxonomy): Eukaryota > Viridiplantae > Streptophyta > Pinopsida > Pinales > Pinaceae > Pinus > Pinus albicaulis. The sequence continues at coordinate 1,073,052,563 of CM076579.1, read as the reverse complement.
TCTTGCAGAAAATTACTAAGAGTTCACTTCTCCGAAATTTCCTCTTTTTTCATCTCTCTCATAGAAAACCAAGGCATTTGACTGCGTTGTGCATAATAAGGTGTAGCTGCATGCTCACACCTTGTTGGAATCACGATTGCCGTTAGAAAAAAACCTGCAGGCATTAGTCTTCGCTACAATCGCCAGAGTTAGGATCCATGAGAGGCGATTAGTCCATGTTGCGAAACACACAGGGAGCATTGAACCTAATGTCCAACAATCTCTCCCCCAACGCGAGTCGGGTGAGTTTTGATCTAGAGACCTGTTGCTCTGATTCCACTTGTTGGAATCACGATTTCTGTTAGACCAAAACCCGGAGGCATTATCCTCCGCTACAATCGCTAGAGTTAGGATCCACGAGAGGCGGTTAGTCCATGTCGCGAAACACACAAGGAGCATTGAACCCAATGTCCAACACACCTATCATGTACCAATCTAGATCTGGCTCTAGATCCAAACTCCTTAGGAGTTTCCATCTCTCCTCTCATCTTCTTAAGATTTTCATTGATGCACTGCGTAGATTTTGGAAGAAGATTTGCAAGCCTATATTCCCTTTTTCCTCCAAATAATGGAGTCTTATTTCTGTTCATCTCTCCTTCTCCGGATAGTTGCATGGCTGAGTTCCAGAGGCTGAGCCAAGATTGCAGCTCTGATAACATTGTAATATTCCAAATAGGGATTTTCTACAACAAATAGAATATCTTAATATATTCCAAAGTTGGAGATCTAGCAAATAGGCTCATATGATGTGTTCAAAAACACATAGCCTTCAAATCAATGAAACAACAGCAAAGGAAGAATGCCTACACATTCCCAAGTGGGGAAAATGCAGGAATTAGACCCTGGAAACGCTATTTATGAAGATCTTCATTTTTACTGGGTGAAATAATTCTTGGTTCCCTTAGCATATGATGTTAGGCCCAAGGGCATAAGAAATAAATCCCTTTAGATGTGTTAAATAGACCTCTCGGCTACCTAACAGCTTAAAAATGGCCAAATCCCATGACTTGACTTATGCAGAAAAACACTGAAGCATATACAACGTTTTTTCATGAGGGTTTTTGTAGTATAATGATGAAATAAAATGGATCTGGAGTTACATGGAATAATATGCCAAGAAAACAGAGATCTAGCCTTCTTATTGTATTATAAAGTTAACTCGACAAGGGTTTCTTGAGACACATGTACAAGGAAGAGAAGATATGATTTATTCAAATCAGAAAATGTAGTATTACTAGAACATTACAGAGATATAGCTGAATAATACAAAATAGGGATGAGAATCCTTTCCTCTAGCTGTCCGGGAGAAGGGTTGGCCCTTTCCCTAGGAAACTAGCTCAGAAACAAGGGTCTTAACCCTGCTGTAACAAATCTATGCAAAATGATGCAGTTCCTACAAGGGATTGCACTGTAGGAGATGAGAACCACTTTGGCCTACTACCAAGATATGAAATATGCTCAGAAATATCCCTAGCTGATTTCTCAAGAGAAGGAAGACACCTTCTATTGGGAAACAGACCCTGAAGTGGTGTAAGAGCCCTCCACTGCAACACCCTGCAACTCAGCAATATCCTGCTGCAGAAATAATGCTGGGGCTGAAGAATGATGCTTGGCCTTAAACCTAGATGTGGAGAAATACAGTACAAGCTCTCCCAAGAGGTCTCTCAAGGGAAGAGGTGGGATTCCCGCTCAGAAACACCTGGTGCTACCCTGCTAAACAACAAGAGGAAGCCAAGTCTAAACAGAGTAGATAAAAATATCGAAATACAAAATCATGCATAACAAAGGCCTCCATCCTCTCCTTATGTATCAAGTGAACCTTTCCTCATTGGGTCCCATCCACATGTGCCATCCAGCTCATGCAAGTTGTCCTCCACAAAAACTGCGATGTCCATCAAGGTGGTTCAATGTATCTATACAGCTTTGTTGACTTGGTCAAAGTTGACTTAATCAACATGATCCCATCTCTATTCACACCCAAGGGTGCTCAAATAAGCAACTTATTCTTACTCCTTCCACATTAGGGGTGTTATTGATCCTTCTAAAGAGGTTAATGGGCCTCCCTACCCATTTATTCACCTACCTAGTGATGAAACAAATCTAATATTCTATTTAACTTGAAGGCTAAAAATTTGGAATATTACACTTTCCTTTATTCTTGTCATTCCCCTCCCAATCACACTTAGGCTCAAATTTATGCTTATACTTATCATAAAAATGCTTCAAATTCCCAATAACTTCCTCCAATGACCAAGGATCATCATAGTCAAGCTGATCCTTAAATGCTAAAGGCAACCCACTGATGAACCTTTGAACCTTTGCCTTCTCATCCTTAAGTTATGGCATATACGTCAATAGCTCTAGAAATTTGGTCGTATACTCTTTGTATGCCATATATACCATCTTAAGCTCGTAAAACTCCTTATCCTTTCCATCATAATATCTCTTGGATAAGTACTTATTTCTGAAAAGTCTCTTAAAATCATGCAAACTCAACTCCTCTATCTTGATACCTTTGACACACTTCACATCTTCCCAACAAATATTTACTTTCTCTTTGAGACTGAAAATAGCTAGCTTGGCATTCATATTCTCTTTGTAGTCATGCAACTCAAAGAACTTCTTCATCTAAAGTAGCCATGCTTATGTATCTTCCGGCTTCTTCAGCTCTCCATCAAATGTAGGAGGCCTACCTTTCTTAGAATTATCTGGCAAGTACTACTTCTCACTCCTCCTATAAGGATGATAGCAGTGATGACCATGTGTCTCTATGATCTAGAACTAGAATAGAACCCATAACCACTACCTATCCTGTCAGGTGTATCCAACCATATGCCACCTTTGACTGTATCATCCCTGTCTAGCATATGTCATCTATGAGACCTACTACCATATGCCTGATTAGTACTTTCCTCCTGTCCATGACTGATTCTTGGTTGTCCCCGTCTCTGCATATATGATAAACTATGAAGGATAATTGTATTAACTTCTGATTTCTTTTCCTAAGCTCTGGAAAATATTTCATGTGACTGAATGATCCTATCATTATCTTCCTTACAACTTCTAATTTCCACCTTTAAACTTATAAACATTTCTGCTAAATCATGAGAGTACTCATCTCTTTGATTCTTAGCTAATCTATAAGGAGAGTGACATGAATTGTAATCCACCATCTTGCTCATCATCTTTGATCTTCTATGTTCATCAATCATGTCATGTTATAATAGCCAAATATAGACATAATCAAAATCATACCTTTGTGAAGTTCAGGGGAAGATATCTCATCTACAAAATAAATCCATATTAGCATGATATACACATACATAATGATACTAACAGATCAACATCATAACCTACCAACATCATAAGGAAGACATAAAACTAAAAAAATGACCACCACATTTACCCAATTTCACAATATCTCCAGGGTAAACATGATACAAGTGTCACTATGAAATGTCCAGAACTCCAAGTTCCAATTAAGGAAGTGGGGCCTACAAACTGAACATCTACTGATATCCTACAGGGACTACATATTAGTCAGTATTTGAACAACTACCCTAGATGAATCCCTAAGTCGGAACCTTGCTTCTTTAACCTATTACCCTATTGTGTAAATAAACAACCCCCATTATTTTAAGCAATACTTACCTTAGAAAATAATGGGGACCCTTTTAATCATTAGAGTTAAAGAAAATAAAACCCTTAGTGTATTTCTTTTGATAGAAATAGGGATAAAAAAGGAATGAAAACTTTAAAATTTGTCTTTCTAAGTACTTAAGTGGAGATAAATTGCCTCATCGCAATCAAAAAATCATTGAAAAGCATATATATTTCTTAAAAATCACTTGAATCATTTTTGTGATCCGATGTATGTAATCAGAACACTTTTTTAGATGAAAAAGGCCATATTTTCAAGTAAATTCTATAGGGAATGCCCATGGGACCTACTTCTGCCATGTAAGCTATCACATTTCGCAAATCACATTTTTCCCCGATAGTCTTATTTGTTACCACGTATATTCCCTGATGTGATAAAGCATATTGCATTTTGCTCTTGCAAAGCTTAACCATTCTTGTTGTTACCGATCATATTCTCTGATGCGATACAACATATCGCACATCACACTCTTGTTATCCCACACATATTTCATACCACCAACTTTCACCAATATTGCAAATGCGATATTGCAATCGACAGAAAATTTAAGCTCATAAGTATTTAATGAAGAGATTTCACACGAGCCATGATGTAACATGACAGATCTAGTTTTAATTCAGAAATGATTATATAGGAACGATAACCCATATCAGTTATTAATGTTATAAATTAACGGTTTTATCGCCCATACCTCCATAATCATTTTCCTACAACAAGCATTTAATTCATATCCAATTAGCATGCGAAGTCTCGTCCATTTGAAATGTTTCTATTACTATGGTATCTGTGCGTATTGTAAAACTAAAAGATTCCATCTTTCCGCTTATTCTTTCTTACTTATTTACAGGAAAGTCTGAGTAAGAAAAATTCTCTGGAAATGTCTAAGGCTCTGAAGAAAGAAAAGAAGCATATGGCTCCTGTTAACCCTGCTCCTAATACATCAAAGAGAACAAAGATGTTGCCTCTATTTAAAGATACGAATTATGGGATTGAAAGTGGATCCTCTTTATTGGAATCTATGTATAAGCTACTTGAAGACGGAAAACGTAGAAAAATCCAAATAAAATCAACTGTTGATGCCCCAAATTCTTTTGAAGCTACAATTGGAGACATATCTAATTATTTTTTTCACCAAATTGCAACACGGCCCAAAATATTACCATATAATGATATGGTAAGGTAGATTATCAGCAATCTTAATATTGGGGATAGGACATTCCTTACCTGCAGAGGAAAAAAGATTGGTTCCTTTAAAGTTGAAGACATGAAACAGATGTAATATATTCCAGACCCCAATAAGGTCTATGATAAATAATTCCTTGCACAGTTCGCCAAAGACAATGAACTCAAAGCGATGCCAATAAAGCGATGGAGGAGAAATCCTAACAAGCACAAGAATGATGAAAAGGGTATGTATTCTATTGAATCTCTTGCAAGTCCCTATTGCTATGTCTTTGCTATGATGTCTAGAATTTTGGGTCAACCGGATACAACCCGATTTTTAGTAGAATGGGTTCCCCTTATGGAAGCAACGGCAAATGCTTATGTTATGGATTGGGGAAATATTCTATCAAATAATATTGCCACTCAGATTTTATAATATAGAAAGAACCATTCTATTTCTTCTAAAATTCCCCCCATTCTATATGAGTGACTATATTATGCATGTTGTATGTTTTACCTTAGATTTTCTAGCCATGGGCTGGAAATGGACTACCCAAGATCATGTTACCATTCATATATTTCATAGTATTTGGTGGGAATCTAAATATTAAAATCAGTTTTACAAATTTTTTCATGGAGTTATTCTTCCCCTTTTTCAAGATGTTTTTAATGAGAAATCCCCCAGACTTTCGAAAGAGGCCCAAGCCAACTTTTCTTCTATAGGAAAATGGTTTGGTGAAGAGTCATTAACCTATGTATGAGTATTTGGGAGCTTATATCGACCACATGTATTACCCTTGTATATTCCTGACAAAATTCTCTCGAGAGAAGTTGCATATCTGACTGTTGGAAATGGCCTAACCAGATTTTTGAAAGATGCCAAGAAAAATTTATGGCCTTATTTTCCAATTGGTTGTGGTGTTTATGGACTGGAAAACTACAAACATGATATTTTCGATATTGGTCAGATTGAGTGTTTGGAATTATTTACAATTCCAAACAGGTAGTATGATTGACTTAAAGTCACCAATATTTTCACTACACAAGTGACAATCAGACCCTTTGTGCACGAAGATGATGATTTTGACGACTTATTTGAGTTTTCCGATAGCTATGTTGCACTTAAAAATTTGGAAACTTTACGCCTCCACTGACAACAATTACTAAAGTTTCAACAATACAGAAATAAGAGACTGGAGACAATTCCACTCAAAATTTTGGATGTTTCTCAAACCGTAGCTCAGAAATAAAGTGAATCGGCAATTAAGGATACTGAAGTCCTTAATACAATAGATCAAGATAAAATAGTTGAAGTTCAAACAATAGATCTAGATTTACCCAACAATATAAAGGACGTTTAGAAGGAGTTTGACCTCAAACTCTAGGAAGAACAAAGAGTTGTGATTATTGACCAACAACAAACTTTACAAACTCTTCATAATACAAGTCAGGACTCTTTTATTGTTGGGCCCTCTGACAAAGTAGTAAGCACAAAAATAATGGAATTCATCCTAGCCTTCCCAACCTATGAGATCATTCTTAATATTCAAGGGATTCCTCCCTTGGACATTTTTATAGTCCTAAGCACAAGGCAGTTATTAGTAGGTAGAAGAAAAGAAGAAGAATAGAGCAATCCCAGACTCTTATTCAAGAAGATATGTTAATGGACATTATTTGGAAAGACATAAACTCAGATCCTTCACAGGATCTGACTCGCTTATCACAGTTCACAGGAGGTTATGCTTCTGCAACCATTGATAAAGCATCATAAATTCATCAACTCATGAAGCAAAAGGATGAAAAGATCATCCAACTTGAATTAGAGTTACAAGTAGAAAAGCAAATTATTAGTCAGCAGTTATATGTACAAATCACGCAACTTCAAGAGGGCCTACACCTACTGAAAATTCAACATCAAAGTGAAATTAATACTAAGAATAATCTAGTTCATCAATATCAACTTTATATTGACAAAATGAAAGATATCCTAAAGCTTTATGAGTTTAGGAAAGAAGCCTTAGAATTAAACACTTTATTGGAACAACAACACGTTATATTTTGTGAGAAATTAAAAAGCATCCTTGAATTATGTGAACACAATGATTCACTTGTGAATGGCATTGCTGATATGAGGATTAGTTTCAATGACATAGATGATAAGGTATCCCAGTTTTTCACTTGGCAGGATTCTGCTGATGGCCGAAAGGTCAACCTACCTAGAATTGAAGATTCAAAGAAGAATATATTATTCACAGACTAGGATATACAATTGAATAATTCAGAAAGAGAAATTTGCAGAGTGAAGGACATTGCCACTAACGTTGTGGAAACTGACAGCCATAACCTTATCACAACAAATATTATTGATAAATTTCCTCCTGGTGCATTACCTTTAGTAAAAGATTTAATAAGACAATGGTAGGAAGTTTCAAAAGTAAAAGAAGAACATATTATGAAGATTGAAAATATGGATTGGGAAAAATACTAGAGATATTTAGTGAAGCCTCACAACCAATGGCTTATGCTTCGTTTTCTTATAGATACGTCCTCATACATGGTACCTCCACTATTTGATGTTGTTTTCACTGGACACCTACGCATTAGGCCAAGCCAACCCCCATAGGTTAAGCTTATGCTTAATATTATTCAACTCAAGGAGAAAATGGAAGAAGGGACAACAGGATAGTCCTCCAAAAAATCACCCCTTTAATTTTTATTTATGTTTTACTTTTACTTAATTTAAGGAGGGTTGTTTGAAACCTCCTCAGTTTTTATTGTAATGACTATTTTAAGACTTATTATTTTTATATTTAAACCCCTTCATGTATTTTAAGAAGGGGTCCTGAAATTTTGAAAAGAAGACTTTATTGATGTTTCACTTCTGTACTCTTAAAGTTTTTTGAATAGAAAAGGTTGGACCAAGTAGCATTTCTCAGATGAGCAGAGTAAACATATATATGGTAATTTTATCTTATGTGTTTTATTTTAGTTTCAAATGAGGAATAGTTCATTTATCTTATAATGTTTTGTCTTATATATTTGTTTGAATACAGTTTGAAATTAATTCAATTTTGAACATGTTATGATGTTATCATTTATGTATATATACAATACATGAATTTTTAAAAGTTCTGATATAAGCTTTATTAAATTGATTTAATTAAATTTTTAATTAAATCAATTATCTCAAATGTTTTCATATCTCTATATGAATGTATGATATTTATTTTCATCCACTCAAAGGTTATTTTGTAGATCGCACAGAGAATAGATTTCATCCCAGGATATATATATATATATTGTTTATTGCAAGCCTGCCTATATTTCCATCTATCAAGTTCCACTTAGAGATAAAATCATCCATTCACCCAAACTATATCAAATTGGGAAATTGGTCCCATAAATCCAGTCGGCGCCACCATTCCAAACGGAAAAGGGACGGTTTTTAAGTCCTCGACTGAGTGGTTTTCCTCGAAGTTGTTGCACCAATTTCCAGGGACTCAACATTTTTGGCGCTAGAATGAGGGCCATATGATGAATGACACAAAATATTAATTTAAAAATTAAATACCATCATAAGAGTCATTCTCCCTTTAAATCCACATCTTCTAGTCCTATTTCAAAATCTCCTACTCATAAATTAGAAGTTGTTCATTCTCCCCCAAACTCTCCTAGTTCTGTTCATAAATAAATCTCTTTAAAACATACTCTAGAGTCACCTGAAGTACATACACTGATAAAGCAATTGGAAAAAATTTCAATTTCAACAGAAAAGCATATACTTTCGGAAGCCTTAAAAGGAAGTGTCACTTTGATTTTTGAAGGCACTTGTGTATTAACTCTATCTAAGAGTGAAAAACTTGGAGTAATCCCTTTTGAATTTCCTCTTCATTCTCATCGAAGGAAAACTCCTATTTCTGAAACACAATCATCAATTAGAGAGATTCAATCTTTTTCTACCTCTCAAACAACATTAGTTATTCTTCCCTCTCTAACATCTTCTCAAACAAATTCTTCATTGATTAATATCCCTTCTTCTTCCTCTCAGTCTACAACTGCTATGTCAAGTAGTATTAGTTCCATAATTATTTCTTCTTCACCTTAAACTATTCTTGGAACTACTACTTATACTTCAAATCCTTGTTTATAACCACCCAATTCTCCCGTTCATATAATGGAAAATAGACCTTGGCAAAATCCTGGAGTTGTTCAATTAACAAGGCATCTTCATCCTTTACCTGAGTGTCTTGAAAGATGGTTGCCTAAGTATAATCCAGATTATGGATTACCTGCAGAAGAGAATCTCCATAATTTCACACTTGCCATAAATATTAATGCAGTTTCACAGGAAGATTGTGTAGTTAGATTATCTCCTTACACTTTTCAAGGATGAAATGGATCATGGTGTTTTTCACTACCATCATGCACAATTACTAGTTGGGACATTTTTGAAGAACAATTCCTTACATGATCGTACTATTGAAACCCATATCAATGATATTTCCAATCTGAAAACAAATACAGGGGAAAAGATCAAAGAATTCAATTCCATATTTAATAAATTTCTCAACAAAATCCCAACCACATCTAAGCCTAGAGTAGACATGCAAATATAATGGTATATATCCTCTCTTCCTTCTAATATTGATATTTTTGTAGATAGATCCAATAAGGCTACATTGGTAGAGAATATGAAAGAAGCCCTTTCTGTTGAGAAAATAATACTTGCTTTAGAGAAGAAATTTTTTCAAGAAGATAGGAAAACTAAGAAATTTTCATTTAAGGATGAACCTAAAAAGAAATCATCCAAGGATCCCTATGATGTTGAAGTATTACAAAAGTTCCTCAAAACCATGTCGAATGATATGGTTGAGATAAAGAAATAAGTAGCTGAATCTTCTTCAAAGAAACCTTTTCTATCTTTTAAGGAGAACCATGCTTCACAACCCCCAAATGTAATCTCAAATGCTGAATCGGATCAAGACGAAGATCATGATGAAAAAAAAGCATCTGCAGAAGAATCTCAAGAAGAAGAGCTAGTTGAAGTTCATGGACTATGGGATTTTATCCTTCCAACCTCTAATGATGAAAATTAACATGAGGCACTTCCAATAAATACTAGAAGTAAAAATACTACTAACCTACCCGAGTCACCTCAAAAACAAAAATCTTCATCCTATGTTGCTAAGGATAAAGTAGTTAATAAAAATACTTTTTCTTCTCAATCAAATCCAACTTCTTATACTCTTCCATCTACCTCTAAAAAATTAGTAGTTTCTTATACTATTGAATACAATATAATGGAAAATACGAAGAAAATTAAAGAAAATATCTCTCTACATGAGCTGAGAAAATTGAAATAACAACATAATATTTTACTTAAAGAATTGAATGCAGTTCCCGCTACACTCTTGCCTACTCTTGTAACTTTGAAAGCAGCTAAAGGAATAGGTAAGCCTCTTAATGATTCACCTGAGAAAATTGATGCAAGTGATGCTATTTTAATAGGTGACAGACCTAATTAACACACTCCTCCTTTTCTGTTAACTTTTGAAATATTAAAAAAAACCGTGCATAATTGTTTAATTGACTCCAGAGCCTCATCAAACATTATGCCATATACTGTTTGTCTGAAATTGAATATATCTCCTCAGAAGTCAGTAGTACATATTGTGCAATTAGACAGGACAAAATTTAAGGTATTAGGGGAAATGAATTAAGTCCTTATCAGATTAGCATCCAATCCAAAATTTCATCAAGTTGTTGATATACCTGATTTTTATGGTCTAATCCCAAGTAGAGATTGGCCAGAAAAGCTTCATGGTTATTTTTCTATTGACTGGTCTCATATGTCGCTTCCCCATAATGGTAAGCCAAATCAAATCAGAGTAGACCGTGAAAAACATTTAAAATACTCAATAACTAAATTAGAAGAAGAAAATGAACCCATGGCCTTTACTAATAACATTATCGACAATTACTCTACTAAATCCTTCCTAGGGAATTTAAATTCTCTAAAGTCTCCATTTCTTAACAATTTAGTTAATTCTTAGATTGAAAATTTTTCTCATTCTGATTCTTCTAAGTGTGTAAATACTATAGATAAACCTTGTATTAGTACTTTATTTTGGACATTATATTTTGATGGGTCAAAATCCAGTGAAGGAGCATGAGATGGTTGTATATTAATCAATCCAAAAGGAGAAAGGACTATGCTCAGATGAAGAATTGAATTTGAATGCACAAATAACACTACAGAATATGAGGCACTGGTTCAGGGCTTAACCAAAGTAATTGATTTTGGTGTTAAGTATCTTAAGATATTTTTCGATTATGAAATAATTGTTAAGCAGGTAAGAAATACCATACACTGTATTTCTGGCCATCTTAAACATTATTAGTCATTAGTACAGTCTCTTACCTCTCATTTTTTAGCATTCAATATCTCGTCTGTTCCAAGAATTCATAATGCAAGTGCAGACCTTCTAGCAAATGTAGCATCCAAGCTTATTCCTTCAGAAGATTATAACCTAGATAGATTTTCCATAGAATTGATTTTTCGCCCATCTGTCCCTGATAATATTACTAATTGGAGAGTATTCAATGATGATGATGATGTTATCACTTTTCTTACATCAAAAGGATCATATGATGATCAGTTAATTGATGAATATGAACACGAGCGGGTTTTGCAATAGAAGTCTAAATAAAATGCTATACCTAAGTCTCTGGTCAAAATCAAAGATATTTATGATATTAAATATAGATTCAAAAAGGTTACTAATTCTAAACTCCAAAGTTTAACTTTGAGGTTTGAACTGGAAAATCTTGGAATAGATCTAAATACTCATAACATTAACTTAGGACTTGGTCTTTCCTCCGATGAAAGAATAGCCTTTATACATTTATTGAAAAAATACAAGAAAATCTTCACATGGAAATATGAAGATCTAAAAAATTATGATACTTAAATCATTCAACATAATATCCCAAGGATAACCACTGAAAAACCCATACAACAAAAGTTAAGGAAAATTCATCCTGATCTCGAAATTCAAATCAAAAGTGAACTCAACAAACTCCTGAAAGCCAAGATTATCTTTCCTGTTAGGCATTCTAAGTGGGTATCAAATTTAGTTCATGTTAGGAAGAAGAATGACAATATTCATATTTGTATTGATTTTAGAAACTTAAACAAAGCTTGCTCGAAAGATGATTTCCCATTTCCATCGATGGAACAAATTTTTCAATCAATTGTTTGTTCTGAATTAATGTCCTTTCTTGATGGATTTTTAGGCTATAATCAAGTTTTGGTTCATCCTGAAGATATATTAAAAACTACATTTAGAACAAAATGGGGCACTTATGCCTATCAGAAAATGCCCTTCGGATTAATCAATGCAGGAGAAACTTTTCAAAGAGCAATGGATATTGCTTTTAGGGGGTTGATCAATAAAACTATGGTTGTTAATCTAGATGATATAACTATTTACTCCAAGAAAAGGAAGGACCAATATCATGATCTTAAACAAATCCTTGAACGCTGTTTGAAATATGGAATTTCTTTAAATCCAAAAAAGTCTTATTTCACTTTAAGTGAAGGAAAAAATTTAGGATTTATTGTTTCAAAATAGGGAATTTGTATTGATCCTGAAAGAATTAACGCAATTTTTGAACCTTCACATCACCATAACAAGAAATCCATGCAGTCCTTTTTAGGACAGATAATTTTTTTCAAAAGATTTGTTCCAATTTTTCTCAAATTGTTTTACCTTTGTCAATGATGATTAAGAAGAACTCACTTTTTAAATGGGGACATGATGAAAGAGAAGCTTTTGGTTTGATCAAGGAAGCTATCTTTAACACACCTTCTCTAACTACCCCAGATTTTTATAAACATTTTATTTTATATAATTTTTCATCAGAAACATATTACATTGTTGTATTGACACATATTGATGATCAAAAGATCGAAGCACCCATTTCATTCTTTAGTTCAAATCTCCAAGGTGTTGAACTAAATTATTCAGAAGTAGAAAAACAAGCATTTGTTTTCTTTAAATCTTTGAAGAATTTTATACATTTTCTTCTTAAAACACACACTAAGGTAATAGTTTCATTCTCGACTGTAAGGCAACTACTTATTCAGAAGGAACTAGGAGAAAAGAGAGCAAATTGGGTAACTTCTTTTCAGGAATATGACATTGAGATAAGACGACCCAAAATCATTAGAGGATAAGGTATCTGCAAACTTCTATATGGATCATCCAATATATCAAATGATGAGGAGTCAGGTAATACTGTGCAAATTTTTGAGGTAAGCTTAAATGATTCAGAATCAAAATATATTGATTTAATATTTTACTTGAAAAAAAAATATGCTCCAATAGAACTCAATCATAAAAAAAAAGAGCTTTAATATTATAAGCTAATCAATATCAACTCATAGACAATGTCTTGTTTAGGAAAAACTATGAGTATGTACAACTAAGATGCCTTGAGAAATTTGAAGCTCAGAGGGTTTTGCAGCAACTCCATGATGTACCTGCAGGTGGACACTTTGGTGGAGATAACACTACACATAAGATCCTTCATGTAGGTTATTACTGGCCTACTCTATTTAAATATGCTCATACATATGTGAGAAAATGCAAAACATGCCAAATTGCTGCTGGAAGACAAAGAAAACCAGCCTTGCCATTGCAACCAGTCAACATTGAAAAAAAATTCGAGCAATGGGGATTAGATATCATATGTGAGATTGTTCCTAATTCATCCAAGCAACATAAATATATTCTCACTGCAACAAATTATTTTACTAAGTGGGCAGATGCAATTCCACTAAAGGTAGCTAACTCTAAAGCCATTATTTAATTTATTGATAAATTCATTATTACCAGATTTTTCTTACCCAATGCACTTATGTTTGATAATGCATATCATTTTTCGGGAAATAGCATGACAAAATTCTCTCTTAAAAGAGGTTTTAAGCTTAAATAATCTGCTAACTACTATCCCCAAGGGAATGGTTTGGCATAATCAACAAACAAAAATCTCATAAGAAATATCAACATAATTGTTGATCAAAATTAGAAAAATTGGCATAAGTCTTTAACATTTGCACTATGGGCGGATAAGATTACTCAAAAATCCTCCATAGTAACTTCTCCATTTAATTTGGTTTATGGGAAAGAAGTTGTAATTCCTTCAAATTTATCTCTTCCCTCATTAGCCCTAGTTCAATTCATTGACGAAGTACCTTCTTCTTCCCTACAATTAAGAATGCCACATATCCTTAAAATGGAAGAAGAAAGAGAAAATACCAATATAACTCATGCTCATCATCATCAAATAGTGAAAAATTCTTTTGATGCAAATTTTGTTTCCCCCAAATACTTCCAAGTTGGAGATCTCGTACTCAAATGGGACAAGGCACATGAGGAAAAAGGTAAGCATACCGAATTACAAAAAATGTGGCTTGGAATATTCCAAATCATTGAACAAATTGGCCCATCAACCTTTATGTTACAAGACCTTCAAGGGAGAAAATATTTACTCCCTGTTAATGGGATGATTTTGAAAAAAAAAAATTCTTAGAAGAAAATTATCTTCTAAATGTACTATACCTTGCTTTTTTAGGAAAATAATGTTTGATTACATACTTTTTGTTGTTCACAACACCTCTGAATTATTTTATGTTTTTATTTTTGAAGGATAGAAATTTTTGAGGAAATAACTATCAAGCTAGAAAATTGAATGAATACTATAAAACTCTCGAATATTTTTCCATCAAAATTGTAAATTTTGTAAACTTGAAATTTGTAAAGTCTTTTTACTTTAGCATCAATTAGAAAAAGGTTCATCTTCACAAAGAAAATACTTTTTTTGTAACTAAGCATCTTCAACTCTAAACTGTCATCCAAAAATCATAAGGAGTCAATGATTCTCCCCATCCATTGAAAATACCTTTTTAGAGCATAATTCAAAAATATAAAAAACTTAAAAGGATAAGAGGTCTCATTACGATCTTGCTTACCATGATCATAAGTTAATGATTAACTGACATTACTGCAACTTCTTACCAAATCAGGGTAATGACTCATGATTATTAAAATCATAAGACAATGGGTCTCATCATGAGCCAACTTGTTCAGTTTAATCATAACCAGTGAATGGAATTATCACTATATGGTCATCAAGCTAGGACAATGAATTTTTAAGAAAAGGAAGAAAAATGAGTTTTATAATTTAAAGGAGTTATCTCAAAGATATTGTAACTAAATGGATGGGACACTCAGTCATTGTTGGTTAAAAGGTAATCTTTCTTGATGTAATATCCCAAAATGGGGAAGCAACAATATATGAACATAAAACTAGATATAGCAGTGAATAACATTACACCAAAATGTATGAAAAACATGGAGCCATTTTATTATGTAAATCAGCAGCAAATAAGTACAACAGAAGCGGGCATAACTCAAATAATCAAGGAAAACAAGCCTCCCATGAATACATATGCCAAAAGTGAAATGCTGCTACATAGCAGAATGCTCAATAACAAGTACAGCGCAGTCTTAGATGGTACACGACTACTAGAAATGTGAAATAATATATATCTGCAAATTTATGGCTCATACAATGCTGGGAATAAAGATCTAAGCTCCCAAACACATTTTCAAGACAACCCGGAAAGGATTTCCTGAAATATGCAAAAGTACAAAATGCCGGAACGCAGCCATAAGAATGAATAACAGCTGCAACTCAAGAACTAGATGAAGATGGATGTAGATAATACATATGATGAATGGATCTCCTCCAATAGATCCTTCAAGTGAAAGGATGATCCAATCACTGAAGATCTCACCCTCTGGTCAAAACCCGCAACCCCTCACTACAAATGCTCACTAAAATAATGCAGTCAAAGAGGGATACTACGTTGTAGATGATGGGAAATATGTTGGCCAAGTGCCAAGATGTGAAATATTCTCCAGAATCTTCCTCATTGATCTCCCAAAGAGAAGAATGCTTCCTCCTCTGAAAAACTATCTCCGAAAGTGGGTTTCTCAACACTCCACTGCAACACAACACTATACTCTGCAGAAATAATGTTGTAGCTGAAGGTTGAAGCTTAGCCTTAAGCCTGAGTGTGGAAAATGAAGTGTAGAGCTCCCCCAAGAGGCCTCTCAAGAAAGGATATGGGATTCCCTCTTGCGAACACCTGGTGCTAAACATCACAACAATCTTAGCTAAACAACTGAAGAATGCATAATAGTCATGCAGACCATAAAATCAATAATAAATAACATAGCCTCACTATGGTTGCCTTTCCCTCCTTATAAACAAGTGTGAGCCTTCTTACCTTGGGTCCCACTCATTAGGGTTTCCACCTTCTAGGAATATTCCTCCCACTATCACTGCGTTGTCTCCATTGATGAGCTACTCCATCCATACTAGCGTTGTTGACTTAGTCAAACTTGACCTTGTCCACATGTATTTGCCCCTGTTCACACATGAGGGTGCTAGATCCAGCTATTATTATGATCCATTTTCACATTTAGAGGGATTTTATGCCTGTTTAAAACATGTATGAGCCTCCTTACCCATTTATTCATCTAAATAAGTGTTGGAAACAAAATTAATATTCCCATTAGCTGCATGCTAATTTAGTAATATTATAGTCCTCCCCTCCCAAATGTTGCTTGTCCTCAAGCAACTGCAATGATAGAATAGAAGAGCCTCCTCTCCTCCTCCTTAGCATCCTCATATGATAAACTCCTCCAAGGAACAAGATGTTGTTTCTTCATTACATCTCCAAGTTGCCCCTCCCAAGTGTACAAGCTAGCTTTTGGTGAGTACCCCAAATAGCTATAATCATGTAGAATTAAAATACTCATGGAGGCAAAAATGTGTTTTCTAGAGGTCTCTTTGAGGCATGGAATCTTAATTATAGTGGGAACCATCATTCCCATATGAAGCTCCCATCCCCAAGCTATCATCCATACAAAATGAGTCACCCTCCAAAATGGTAACTCATGAGAATTCTCCTCCACCTTTGGCTCCTGCAATGTAGGTGGGCTGAATAACTGAACATGGTAGGAAAAATAGCCTACCCCATTCTATCCCTCTCTCCACTTATGATAAGTGTAGAGTAGCTTCTGATCTTGGGCCGCAATAATGTTTCCCTCAAGTAGCAAGAAGAAGACTGTATCTCCAAAGATCTTCTCTCCAATGTCATGAATCATGTTGGCCCAAACCATCCCATATATGATGAATAGGGAATCATCACCATACGACATCCAAATTAGAGGAATACTGAAGGTTTCATGTAGTGTTGGAAGGCACCAAAATTTTCCCAAGTGGTCACATTGCAGTTTTTCTAACTGTTGTTGCAAAACATAACATGGCAAACCATCTCCCCACAAGTTGCTAGTTGTGTATGTCATTTCATCTACTAGTAAATAGTGAATGGAATTGTTTATCAAATAAGCATGCAAATAATAGTACAACACTTTCCCAAAGCCATACAAAAGATGGCTATCCCCATCCCTAATGTTGGTCCCAAAGTGACCATGAATGCCACATAGAGACTTGCCCTCTTGTGGAGCAATGCACTGTATAGAAATGGTAAGAGAATGAAAATACTGTGTTAGAAAATCAATAAATGCAAAAGCATAATTATTACCATGTACTGAGAGTAAGTTGATAATAAGATCCATGAATGAGTCCTCCATGGTGGTATGACCTATCTTCGTGAAAAGGAATGGATCATATGCTGCATGAAAATCTTTCTTCTTATGCTTGGAAATCCAAATCAAGAAGATCATATCATGGTAATATATTTCTATAGGGTAAAATGCTTGGGTTTTTGGTTATCGAATATCCCTCTCAGGACTTTACGGTGCCCGAGGCAGATAGTAAGATTAGTTGTATAGTTCACAAAGATGGCACATACATATTCATATTAACTTAAAAAAACTTGATGGAATAAGATTGGAGATTACCTCTTTAATGATCTTGAAGTCTTTTGGAGAGCACTGGACAGCGAAGCAGGAGTTCCCCTTCACCAGCTCCAAATCTTGACCCTGAAATCGATTAAAGCACCCATGTAATCTCTATCATAACATACATTCCCTATCAATTATGAAAATTATGTTGAGATAGGGTGAAAATTATGTTTTGACATGAAGCTTTTGCTTGCTTGACACAGATGTGGCACCCGTCCGGCCAGTTGGGGCCCCTCGTTATGCACGGCGAGGACTGCAGCTACCCAGGGCTGGCGCACCAGTAGAGGAGTCGCCAATTCTGCTATAGGGTAAACTGCTTTGGTTGTTGATTTTCAAATATCCCTCTCAGGGCTTTCCGGTGCCCGAGGAAGACAGTAAGATTAGCTGTGCTGTTCATAAAGATGGCATGAGCATGTTCATATTAACTTAAAATAACTTGATGGAATGTGATAGAGAATTACCTCTTTGACAATCTTGGAGTCCCTTGGAGAGCACTAGGCAGCGAAACAATAGTCCTTCTTCACCGGCTCCAAATCTTAGTCCTGCAATCAGTCAAAGCACCCGTGTAATTTCTAACATAACATATATCTTATAAATCAAGTCAATATATAATGAACTTCTAAATTATACACATCTGAGCCATTCATATCATACTATGTAAATGTTCAAACAATAATGACAATATTAAGCATCGAATGGACAAAACGAACACAGTTCTATTGATTTTGAAATAAGGAGGATTACAACCGTCGGTTGTACCAAGCCCTCCTCAGTCTCCCAATCTCTTTTATCTCTCAAGTGAAGAAGTCCAAGTCAACAAGCTCTCTAGGAACCTCTTTGACTCTTGGCCTTCACAATATAACACTATTCTCTATTCCAAAAGTATGCAAAAACCTTTAGCAATCCTTCTACCTTCAATTAAGAGCCTTCAGCTCCTTCTTATAGGAGAGGGAGAAAGCCATTGTTGCCTTTCTCTTTCCACTAGTTTGGAATGGAAAAAACTTAGATGTTTCTTCAATCTCTATGCTTTTGCCTCCTTTCGAGTTTAGTCTTGTTATAGCAATGACCAATAATGAACTGGTGCTCTGCAGTTTCTTTAGTGAACTGACTCTCTTGTGAGGGAAAGCCAGAGATTCAAATCATTCTCCACAGGCTTTTCCCGATTCAAACTTAAAACATGGGTAACGCTTCCCTCCAGTGTAAACAGAGCATTTCCCTAGCCACTAACGTGGCCCATTCACTGATTAGCTGCGTTATAATGCTCTTGTGTTGTTATAGATAGGCGTTACCCTGGCAGAAATAGGTTTAATTTAGGCCTTTGTACTCCTTCCATATTTGTCTTCCCCTCTGAGCCGATGAGGAGGTATTTTGACCTGTAACAGATGCCCCCTAAAGTGTGAGGTCAGAGACGAGGACGATGGCCGAAATACTTTATAATTTGTGTAGAGATAAAGAGATTGAAAGACTGAGGAAAACCTGAAACAACAACATATGTTAGAAAATATACTATCTTCCTTGAGTCGGGCATGTCCCATGCTCAGTAGCTTAAACAACATGATTTCTCTAGAATAGAGATATGAAGAATCTGTCCACCAATAGGCACAATGTGGAAGTGTATGTCATAACAGGATCAGGCTGAAGAAGATGTCTCCATAAACAATATCGCAACTTGGGGAAGGAAACACAACTTTAATGATGTAGCCTTTGCCCTAAGGTCTTGACCGCCGATTCACTTAAACTGCATATTCATCGACATGTGAAATGAAGGAATTGTCGTCGAACATGTGAGAAATCGTCTGATTACCAATCGATAATGAAAACTGTTAACAGACGCAAAGGTGGCCACCGATAATGATGATGGTCCCTAAGATGCACAGTACAATCTAGAGAGTGTGAATAAAATGAGTTGAAGTCGAACACTCGTAGAATCATTCGACCAGGAGCTAATGATGAAGACCCCTGATCAAACACAAGACTACCTGCCACTGATGTCTGCAAGTATCTGGGTACTGATGGGTTTCTAGATCAACTTCCTAGATAAGATGTTGAAGTCGATAGGAAGTGATCTGTTGAAAGGTAGGCACTGAGGCGTCCTACATCAGTCAACATGAAACGGAAACCAACTGATTTTGTTTATGATTGAGATAATGAAGAGTAAATGGGGATGTCGGACGACAAATAATTTCTGGCATAATGAGCGGTTTGGTTGATAACAGGAGCAGTAGATAGTGAGATCTGCTTGAACAATAGAAGGCACTCTAGCAGGGTACTAGGCAGCTGAAGCTTGATGAACACCAAAGAGTGTGTTAGGATTTTACCGGTGCAAGGACACTGGGAAATGAAGGCTAATACTCATAGATGGTAGGGTTCGGCTAACTGCGAAAGAGTTTTCTGGGAAGTGCCATGTTCAAGAATTTTGCTGCCAAATCAACCTTTTTGAAAATGTAACAGAGGTAGTGTCCACTTTGTCCAAATTTTTCCCCGTCTGATTAAGTTTAGCGAGTCCATACGAGTAAAATTGGTGAATTTTTCATGTTTAGAGAGTCTGAAAAATGCCAGGAAAGACAACTCTGTGCCCCATCTGATTAGGTTTAACGAGTCTAGATGAGTAAACTCGGTGAATTTTTCATGTTTAGAGAGTCTGAAAAATGTCAGGAAAGACAACTCTGTGCCCCATCTGATTAGGTTTAACGAGTCCAGATGAGTAAACTCGGTGAATTTTTCATGTTTAGAGAGTCTGAAAAATATCATAAAAGACAACTCCATTGGGGTACCTTTGTCATGTCTTGATAACCGGGCACGACAAAGGGATAATAGTAAGCCCGAAACAGTTCATTTTCCGTAAGTTAGTCCATCGAAACCGGAAAAGTGAGAAATCTATGTTCGATAGACGTCTACCTCATTTTGCTATGAGTACGAGGAGACGGAGTGAACTCGGTATTCTTTGTGAAATTTTAACCAGTCCAACAAAGAAAAACTCGGTGCCCTCCGTGAAATTTTAACGAGCCGCGCGGAGAAAACTTGTTTACCTCCGTGAAATTTTAACGAGTCACGCGGAGAAAACTCGGTTACCTCCGTGAAATTTTAACGATTCAGGCGGAGAAAACTTGGTTACTTTTTCAGTTTAAAGAGCTTTGAAAAAGAGGAAAGAATGGCTCCATCCATTCTGTCGTGGTAGTTTAACGAGCCCGACAAAAGCAACTCGGGGTTTTTTTGGTTTTATGAGCGAGAAAAAGATTCCTAAAAAGAAAGCTCAGTGCTTCTTCATGATTTTAACGAGTCTGAAGAAGAAAACTCTAGGTTTTTCGGATTAGAGAGCAAGAAAAAGACCATACAAAAAGAACGCTCGATGTCAACTTCGTATAAGTTTAACGAGTCCGAAGAAGGGAACTCGAGGTTTTTCGGATTAACGAGCAAGAAAAATACCGTAAAAAGAATGCTCGATATCACATGAGTATGTCTGCATATAAATCTTGGTCGCTCATCAGAACATCAGTACTAAATCTCAAAAGTTGTGACACATGCGTAGCAAGAATTCATGACTTTGCTGACTAGCTGAAGAGAGTCGTGCCCCAAAAATGGCTATAAAAAAGGTCAGAAGGCCTTCATTTTCACTGTGCGAAGTGCTGTGAAGAAGCTCTGGGGTGGAAGAGGTGAAAACTTCAGCTGACGATCACGGTCAATCCGGGCAATGGTTTTCCTTCTCGCGAGATCCAGGTAAGAGCTAGAACCTCCTGCTATCATTTAATTATCTTTTTGTTACTTTTTGCTGGTTCAAAATTAGAAATTTTCGAAGCCCTAGAAAAATGTTTGCGCCTAACGCGGGGTAGGAGTGTAACAGACGCATTAAGCGCATAACCCGTGAAGGGATACCGCGTTAGCGCGCTCTTTTTTGTACTAGAGCCAGCGTTAGGCGCACCGTGTTTTCTAGCAACTCAATTTTTTCTGTTTTGAAGTGGTCCAGGCAAGTTTTGATCGGTTGAAAATGTTGTTTGTGCAGGTATTTAGCTGTTTAAACATGATTATCTGGTGAGAGAGAGAACATGAATGGGAAGAATGAGAGATGATGACGGATGCTGCAAGCTTGATGGCTCTCTGCAGGTGTGGATTGCTAAAATATGCCCGCTTAGAACTGATGAGGGGTCAAGAGGACCTCCTGAGGTGGCTAATCCACCAATGGGACGAACAACATCATGTTTTTCGGATTGGGGGTAATGAACTCTCAATTGAAAAGGATGATTTGTACTTTTTGACCGGCCTATCATGTCGTGGGCCGAGGCACAACTTGACGGGGTCCAGAGCTGACCCACGTTCCACTACTGATCTGATTCGTGCACACTGCATACGTGACACTCAGGCTGTGAGCAACTGGGTACCCATTGCACAGGTGGCTTTGAGACCCTTGAGGTCTATCTTATGGATGATTTTTCGCTTGGCAGGTACCAAGAGTCAGCATGTGGCCACCAAGGCCCAGGTGCTCCTAGCCTTGGACTGTATGCAACCTCAAGTTTTCGACTGGTGTGACGGAGTTGTCCGTCGGGTCCGAGCAGAACTTACTGCATGTAAGACCCGTACCCAGAGAGAGTTTGGGTACGGTACAATGGTTGTTTCTTTCTTACTAGATAGGATACCATTGATGAGGCCCAGGATCATTACAGCGCCATTGGGCCCACGTGAGCCGAGGCCGGCTCGGTGGGCAGCTTTGCTTCCGCGGACTGGAGAGGGTCCCGTCCGCCACTGCTTTGATGATGGATTTTTTGATTGGCTAGACTCCCAGATAATCATGATTGAGGATTATCCCTATGCAGGGATGAGCTTCACAGGCGATCCGGAGTTAGTCCTGCCTCCTGGTACCCAGTGGGAACTCGATGGTAAGAAGAAAAAAATCAGTGAATTCCAAAAAAGTACTTTGTTTTTTATCTTTTGAATGTTTATGCAATTTTTTTGTTGGAATAGGGTGAAAATTATGTTTTGACATGAAGATTTTGTTGGCTTGACACAGATGTGGCACCGTCAGGCTAGTTGGGGCCTCGCTATTACACGGCGGGGCTGGCTACGGGATGTGAACCGATGAGAGTTGCAGTACTATAGGAGTGGCCCTTGGGTTGTTGGTTTTCGAATATCCCTCTCAGGGCTTTCCGGTGCCCGAGGCAGACAGTAAGATTAGTTGTGTTGTTCACAAAGATGGCATGAGTATGTTCATATTAACTTAAAATAACTTGATGGAATGCGATAGAGAATTACCTCTTTGACAATATTGGAGTCCCTTGGAGAGCGCTAGGCAGCGAAACAAGAGTCCTTCTTCACCGGTTCCAAATCTTAGTCCTGCAATCAGTCAAAGAACCCGTGTAATTTCTAACATAACATATATCCTATCAATTAAGTCAATATATAATGAACTTCTAAATTATACACATCTGAGCCATTCATATCATGCTATGTAAATGTTAAAACAATAATGACAATATTAAGCATCGAATGGACAAAACGAACACAATTCTATTGATTTTGAAAGAAGGAGGATTACAACCGTCGGTTGTACCAAACCCTCCTCAGTCTCCCAATCTCTTTTATATCTCAAGTGAAGAATTCCAAGTCAAAAAGCTCTCTAGGAACCTCTTTGACTCTTGGCCTTCACAATATAACACTATTCTCTATTCCACAAGTATGCGAAAACCTTTAGCAATCCTTCGACCTCCAATTAAGAGCCTTCAGCTCCTTCTTATAGGAGAGGGAGAAAGCCATTGTTGCCTTTCTCTTTCCACTAGTTTGGAATGGAAAAAACTTAGATGTTTCTTTAATATCTATGCTTTTGCCTCCTTTGGAGTTTAGTCTTGTTATAGCAATGACCAATAATGAACTGGTTCTCTGCAGTTTCCTTTGTGAACTGACTCTCTTGTGAGGGAAAGTCGGAGATTCAAATCATTCTCCGCGGGCTTTTCCCGATTCAAACTTAAAACATGGGTAACGCTTCCCTCCAGTGTAAAGAGAGCGTTTCCCTAGCCACTAACGCGGCCCATCCACTAATTAGCTGCGTTATAACGCTCTTGTGTTGTTATATATATGAGTTACCCTCGCAGAAATAGGTTTAATTTAGGTCTTTTTACTCCTTCCATGTTTGTCTTCCCCTTTGAGCTGATGAGGAGGTATTTTGACCTGTAACAGATGCCCCCTAAAGTGTGAGGTCAGAGACGAAGGCGATGGCCGAAATACTTTATAATTTGTGTAGAGATAAAGAGATTGAAAGACTGAGGAGAACTTGAAACAACAACATATGTCAGAAAATATAGTATCTTCCTTGAGTCGGGCATTTCCCATGCTCAGTAGCTTAAAAAACATGATTTATCTAGAATAGAGATATGAAGAGTCTATTCATTGATAGGCACAATGTGGAAGTGTCTATCATAACATGATCAGGTTGAAGAAGCTGTCTCCATAAACAATATCGCAACTTGGAGAAGGAAACACAACTTTAATGATGTAGCCTTTGCCCCAAGGTCTTGACCGCCGATTCACTTAAACTGCATATTCCTCGACATGTGAAAGAAAGAGTTGTCATTGAACATGTGAGAAATCGTCTGATTACCAGTCGATAATGAAAACTGTTAACAGACGCGAAGGTGGCCACCGATAATGATGATGGTCCCTAAGATGCACAGTACAATCTAGCAAGTGTGAATAAAATGAGTTGAAGTCGAACACTCGTAGAATCATTCGACCGGGATCTAATGATGAAGACCTACGATCGGGAACATAAGACTACACCTTATGATGTGCGCAAGTATCCAAGATGCGTGGGTTTCTAGATCAACTTCCTAGATAAGATGTTGAAGTCGATAGGAAGTGATATGTTGAAAGGTAGGTACTCGGGGTTTTATAACAATATACCAGGCACGAAGCAGGAAACCATGATTTTTATGATTGAGATCATGAAGAGTAAAAGGGAATGTCAGACGACAAATAATTTCTGGCATAATGAGCGGTTTGGTTGATAACAAGAGCAGTAGATAGCGAGATCTGCTTGAACAATAGAAGGCACTCTATCAGGGTACTAGGCAGTGGAAGCTTGATGAACACCAAAGAGTGTGTTAGGATTTTACCGGTGCAGGGACACTGGGAAATGAAGGCTAATACTCATAGATGGTAGGGTTCGGCTAACAGCGAAAGAGTTTTCTGGGAAGTGCCATGTTCAAGAATTTTGCTACCAAATCGACCTTTTTTGAAAATGTAACAGAGGTAGTATCCATTTTGTCCAAATTTTTCCCCGTTTGATTAAGTTTAACGAGTCCAGACGAGTAAACTCGGTGAATTTTTCATGTTTAAAGAGTCTGAAAAATGTCAGGAAAGACAACTCTGTGCCCCATTTGATTAGATTTAACGAGTCCAGATGAGCAAACTCGGTGAATTTTTCATGTTTAGAGAGTCTGAAAAATGTCATAAAAGACAACTCCATGTCCTGTCTGATTAGGTTTAACGAGTCCAGACGAGTAAACTCGGTGAGTTTTTCATGTTTAGAGAGTCTGAAAAATGTCGTAAAAGACGACTCCATTGGGGTACCTTTGTCATGTCTTGATAACCGGGCACGACAAAGGGATAATAGTAAGCCCGAAACAGTTCATTTTCCGTAAGTTAGTCCATCGAAACCGGAAAAGTGAGAAATCTATGTTCGATAGACGTCTACCTCATTTTGTTATGAGTACGAGGAGACGGAGTGAACTCAGTATTCTTTGTGAAATTTTAACCAGTCCAACAAAAAAAAACTCGATGCCCTCCGTGAAATTTTAACGAGTCGCGCGGAGAAAACTCGATTACCTCCGTGAAATTTTAACAAGTCACGCGGAGAAAACTCAGTTACCTCTGTGAAATTTTAACGAGTCACGCAGAGAAAACTCAGTTACTTTTTCAGTTTAAAGAGCTTTGAAAAAGAGAAAAGAATGGCTCCATCCATTCTGTTGTGGTAGTTTAACGAGCCCGACAAAAGAAACTCGGGGTTTTTTCGGTTTTATGAGCGAGAAAAAGATTCCTAAAAAGAAAGCTCAGTGCTTCTTCATGATTTTAATGAGTCTGAAGAAGAAAACTCTAGGTTTTTCGGATTAGCGAGCAAGAAAAAGACCATACAAAAAGAAAGCTCGATGTCAACTTTGTATAATTTTAACGAGTCCAAAGAAGGGAACTCGAGGTTTTTCGGAATAACGAGCAAGAAAAATACCGTAAAAAGAATGCTCGATATCACATGAGTATGTCTGCATATAAATCTTGATCGCTCATCAGAACATCAGTACCAAATCTCAAAAGTTGCGACACATGCGTAGCAAGAATTCACGACTTTGCTGACTAGCTGAAGAGAGTCGTGCCCCAAAAATGGCTATAAAAAAGGTCAGAAGGCCTTCATTTTCACTGTGCAAAGTGCTGTGAAGAAGCTCTGGGGTGGAAGAGGTGAAAACTTCAGCTGACGATCACGGTCAATCCGGGCAACAGTTTTCCTTCTCGCAAGATCCAGGTAAGAGCTAGAACCTCCTGCTATCATTTAATTATCTTTTTGTTACTTTTTGCTGGTTCAAAATTAGAAATTTTCGAGGCCCTAGAAAAATGTTTGCGCCTAACGCGGGGCAGGAGTGTAACAGACGCGTTAAGCGCATAACCCGTGAAGGGATACCGCGTTAGCACGCTCTGTTTTGTACTAGAGCCAGCGTTAGGCACACCGTGTTTTCTAGCAACTCAATTTTTTCTGTTTTGAAGTGGTCCAGGCAAGTTTTGATCGGTTGAAAATGTTGTTTGTGCAGGTATTCAGCTGTTTAAACATGAGTATATGGCGAGAGAGAGAACATGAACAGGAAGAACGAGAGATGGTGACGGATGTTGCAAGCTTGATGGCTCTCTGCAGGTGTGGATTGCTAAAATATGCCCGCTTAGAACTGATGAGGGGTCAAGAGGACCTCCTGAGGTGGCTAATCCACCAATGGGACGAACAGCATCATGTTTTTCGGATTGGGGGTAATGAACTCTCAATCGAAAAGGATGATTTATACTTTTTGACCGGCCTATCATGTCATGGGTCGAGGCCCAACTTGACGGAGTCCAGAGCTGACCCACGTTCCACTACTGATCTGATTCGTGTGCACTGCATATGTGACACTCAGGCTGTGAGCAACCGGGTACCCATCGCACAGGTGGCTCTGAGACCCTTGAGGTCTATCTTATGGATGATTGTTCACTTGGCAGGTGCCAAGAGTCAGCATGTGGCCACCAAGGCCCAGGTGCTCCTAGCCTTGGACTGTATGCAACCTCAAGTTTTCGACTGGTGTGACGGAGTTGTCTGTCGGGTCCGAGCAGAACTTACCGCATGTAAGACCCGTACCCAGAGAGAGTTTGGGTATGGTACAATGGTTGTTTCTTTCTTACTAGAGCGGATACCATTGATGAGGCCCAGGATAGTGACAGCGCCATTGGGCCCACGTGAGCCGAGGCAGGCTCGGTGGGCAGCTTTGCTTCCGCGGACTGGAGAGGGTCCCGTCCGCCACTGCTTTGATGATGGATTTTTTGATTGGCTAGACTCCCAGATAATCATGATTGAGGATTATTCCTATGCAGGGATGAACTTCACAGGAGATCCGGAGTTAGTCCTGCCTCCTGGTACCCAGTGGGGACTCGATGGTAAGAAGGAAATGATCAGTGAATTTCCAAAGAAGTACTTTGTTTTTTTATCTTTTGAATGTTTATGCAATTTTTTTTTTTTTTGTTGAGATAGGGTGAAAATTATGTTTTGACATGAAGCTTTTGCTTGCTTGACATAGATGTGGCACCCGTCTGGCCAGTTGGGGCCCCTCGCTATGCACGGCGAGGACTGCAGCTACCCAGGGCTGGCGCACCAGTAGAGGAGTCGCCAATTCTGCTATAGGGTAAACTGCTTGGGTTGTTGGTTTTTCGAATATCCCTCTCAGGGCTTTCCGGTGCCCGAGGCAGACAGTAAGATTAGTTGTGTTGTTCACAAAGATGGCATGAGCATGTTCATATTAACTTAAAGTAACTGAATTGAATACGATAGGGAATTACCTCTTTGACAATCTTGGAGTCCCTTAGAGAGCGCTAGGCAGCGAAACAAGAGTCCTTCTTCACCGACTCCAAATCTTAGTCCTGCAATCAGTCAAAGCACCTGTGTAATTTCTAAAATAACATATATCCTATCAATCAAGTCAATATATAATGAACTACTAAATTCTACACATTTGAGCCATTCATATCATGAAATGTAAACGTTCAAACCATAATGACAATATTAAGCATTGAATGGACAAAACGAACACAGTTCTATTGATTTTGAAAGAAGGAGGATTACAACCGTCGGTTGTACCAAGCCCTCCTCAGTCTCCCAATCTCTTTTATCTCTCAAGTGAAGAATTCCAAGTCAATAAGCTCTCTAGGAACCTCTTTGACTCTTGACCTTCACAATATAACACTATTCTCTATTCCACAAGTATGCAAAAACCTTTAGCAATCCTTCGACCTTCAATTAAGAGCCTTCAGCTCCTTCTTATAGGAGAGGGAGAAAGCCATTGTTGCCTTTCTCTTTCCTCTAGTTTGGAATGGAAAAAACTTATATGTTTCTTCAATCTCTATGTTTTTTCCTCCTTTGGAGTTCAGTCTTGTTATAGTAATGACCAATAATGAACTGGTGCTCTGCAGTTTCTTTTGTGAACTGACTCTCTTGTGAGGGAAAGCCGGAGATTCAAATCATTCTCCGCGGGCTTTTCCCGATTCAAACTTAAAACACTGGTAACGCTTCCCTCCAGTGTAAACAAAGCGTTTCCCTAGCCACTAACGCGGCCCATTCACTGATTAGCTGCGTTATAACGCTCTTGTGTTGTTATAGATAGGCGTTACCCTGGCAGAAATAGGTTTAATTTAGGTCTTTGTACTCCTTCCATATTTGTCTTCCCCTCTGAGCTGATGAAGAGGTATTTTTACCTGTAACAACAACACTGTTGATCTCCACAATGGTGTATTGGTTGTCTCATGCTCAAGCTCAATTCTGAACATATAGTCCTACATTGGATTATTTAGGACAAAGCTCATCCAATCCTTCAAAAATCCACACCCCAACCTCAAGTGTTATGTGTAACCCAACAATGACACACTAGGATGATTGTTCACCCCCTCTTTGAACAACTCAAGGCTGCACAACGTAGTGAAATTCTGCTGCTCTAGATCGGCAATGTGTTTTGACCCTTGGTCATGCAATAACATATTTCCACAACCTTCCATAGTATTTTCTGAAATAAAAGAAAGTGGAAATTTAGGCATACCTTGGTGGAACTTGGGATCATCTTGTATGGCTGTAAGAGTTCCTTCCTCCAATGTGTTGGCTCCGCCAACTACTGATGATGATGGTTACTCCTCCATAGTTGCATCAGTGCTGGTACAAGTCTCCTCAAGTGGTGGTGAAGGAATTTCCTCCTTTGATTTCTTCTTGTCAAATTTTTTGATCAACCTTCGACTAAAATCTGCAAAATCATTCACAATCGCATGACTCAAATGGCTGAACCACCAAACGATTGCTTCACCCTCTAAGTGCAGCGTTGCAAGCTCAACAGCCTCTCTTTCCATTACTGGATATAGTAGGAAGAATGCATCTATCTTCCTTGCCTAAGCCCT
Organism: Pinus albicaulis; assembly: GCA_034641835.2. NCBI lineage: Eukaryota > Viridiplantae > Streptophyta > Pinopsida > Pinales > Pinaceae > Pinus > Pinus albicaulis. The sequence goes on along the minus strand of CM076579.1, from coordinate 1,073,023,043 downwards.
TGTTGTACATGTGGATGACCCATCAAAAGTAGACAATAGAAATATATTGCTACAAGGTCTCCTTTCTTCTTCAAGCTTGATGAACTGTGGAAGGGTTACAGTTTCCTTGAAAGCTCTAGGTTGAGACTTATATTCTTCCAAGTATCCACTTAGGATATCATGCTCCAAGTGCCCTCCATCTCCATTCTTCTTGTCTTCTTCCTCAAAAGGAAAGGGCATAGTGGAATGCTTTGGGGCTCTCTACAACAATGGTTCTCTTTTCTGATCATAGGAAGTACATGGACCTTCCTTCTCTTGAAATCCTCTAGAGGTCTCACTGCAACTTCCTTTTTCATTTTCTTAACCTACTTGGAGGGGTTCTTCATAGATCTAAAAAATGATGAGACAAAGCTCATTCTTTCCATCATGATGATCTTTTCCTTCTTCTTCTTATTCTCCTGATAGCATAATGGCTGAGATCCACAGGCTGAGCCGAGATTATGCTCTAATACCATTGTAATATCCCAAAATGGGGAAGCAACAATATACGAACATAAAACTGGAAATAGCAGTGAATAACATTATAACATAATGTATGAAAACAATGGAGCCATTTTATTATGAAATCGGCATCAAATAAGTACAATAGAAATGGGCACAACTCAAATAATCAAGGCAAACAAGCCTCCCATGAATACATATGCCAAAAGTGAAATGCTGCTACATAGCAGAATGCTCAAGAACAAGTACAACGCAGTCTTAGATGGTACAATGCTAATAGAAATGTGCAATAATATAGATCTACAAATGTATGGCTCATACAATGCCGGGAGTAAAGATCTAAGCTCCCAAACACATTTTCAAGACAACCTGGAAAGGATTTCCTGAAATATGAAAAAGTACAAAATGATGGAATGCAGCCCTAGGAATGAATAGAAACTGCAACTCAAGAACTGGATGAAGATGGCTGTAGATAATACATATGATTAATGGATCTCCTCCAATAGATCCTTCAAGTGAAAGGCTGATCCAATCACCAAAGATCTCACCCTCTGATCAAACCCCACAACCCCTCACTGCAAATGCTTACTGAAATAACATGGTCAAAGAGGGATACTACGCTGTAGATGATGGGAAATATGTTGGCCACGTGCAAATATGTGAAATCTACTCTATAATCTTCCTCACTAATCTCCAAAAGATAAGAATGCTTCCTCCTCTGAAAAACTAACTCTGGAAGTGGGTTTCTCAACCCTCCACTACAACACCCTGCAACACAACACTATAATCTGTAAAAATAACGTTGTATTTGAAGGATGAAGCTTGGAATTAAGCCTGAGTGTGGAAAATGAATTGCAGAGCTCCCCAAAGAGGCCTCTCAAGAAAGGAGATGGGATTCCCGCTCGGGAACACCCGGTGCTAAACAACACAACAATCTCAACTAAACAGCTGAAGAATGCACAATAGTCATGCAGATCATAAAATCAATAATCAATAACATAGCCTCACAATGGCTGCCTTGCCCTCCTTATAAACAAGTGTGAGCCTTTTTACCTTGGGTCCCACTCATTAGGGTTTCCACCTTCTAGGAATGTTCCTCCCACTATCATTGCACTGTCTCCATTGATGAGCTACTCCATCCATACCAGCGTTGTTGACTTGGTCAAACTTGACCTTGTTCACATGTATTTTCCCCTGTTCACACATGAGGGTGCTAGATCTAGATATTATTATGATCCCTTTTCACATTTAGAGGGATTTTATGCCCATTTAAAACAAGTATGGGCCTCCTTACCCATGTATTCATCTAACTAAGTGTTGGAAACAAAATTAATATTCCCATTAGCTGCATGTTAATTTAGGAATATTACACTTGAGCTATTAATATTTACTAGCAGCAATGGCTCTACCTATGACAAAAGGAGAAAATTAAAAAGCTAAGTTACAAAAGAGCACTTAATTTACCTTTTAAACCATATAATGATTGATATAGAGCAACGAAGATATTTATTTATGAAAGGTTTATGAAATATGAACGATATAGATGAGTTTTTTATATTCAGATTAATTTTATTCATTTAAATAATTTGAAAATAATTATTGTTTCCTTAAATTATTTTTACTTATTTGAAGATACTAAGAACTTGTTTTTCAGAGATAACTGGTTCTTCCAGTGAATTGCCAATTGTTGTGTAAATCAACAACCCCCATTATTTACCTTAGAATATAATGGGGACCCTTTTAATTTTTAGAGATAAATCAAATAAAACCCTTAAAGTATTTCTTTTGATAGAAATAGGGATAAAAAAGGGATGAAAACTTTAAAATTTGGCTTTCTAAGTACTTAAGTGGAGATAAATCGCCTCATTGCAATCATAAAATCATTGCAAAGCGTATATAATTCTTAAAAATCACTTGAAGAAATTTTGCGATCTGATGTATATAATCAAAATACTCTTTTAAATGAAAGAGGCCATATTTTCAAGTAAATTCTATAGGGAATGCCTATGGGACCTATTTCTGCCATGTAAGCTATTGCATTTCGCAAATCACATTTTTTCTCGATAGTCTTATTTGTTACCGCTTATATTCCCCGATGCAATAAAGCATATCGCATTGCACTCTCACAAAGCTTAACCATTCTTGTTGTTACCGATCATATTCTCCAATGCGATAAAGTATATCGCACATCACACATCGCACTCTTGTTAACTCATGCATATTGCATAAAAACCAACTTTCGCTGATATTGGGATTGTGATATTGCAATTGGCAGAAAAGATTATCTCATTAGTATTTAACGAAGATATTGCACACGAGCCATGATGTAACACAACAGATCTGGTTTTAATTTAGAAATTATTATATAGGAACATAACCCATATCATTTATTAATGTCATAATTAACAGTTTTCTCGCCCATACCTCCATAATCATTTTCCTACAACAAGCATTCAATTCATATCCCATCAGCATGCGAAGTCTCATCCATTTTAAATGTTTATATTACTATGGTATATGTGTGTATTGTAAAACTAAAAGCTTCCCTCTTTCCCCTTATTCTTTCTTACTTATTTACAAGCAAGTCCGAGTAAGCAAAATTCTCCGAAAATGTCTAAGGCTATGAAGAAAGCAAAGAAGCATATGGCTCCTATTAAACCTGCGCCTACTATGTTTGAGAGAATAGAGATGTTGCCTCTATTTACATATATGACTTGTGGACCTGAAAGTGGATCCTCTTTATGGGAATATATGTATAATATGGTTGAAGACCAAAAACCTCGCAAAATCCAAAGAAAAGCAACTGCTGATGCCCCAAATTCTTCTGAAGCTACTGTTAGAGACGTAGCTAATTATTTTCTTCACCGAATTGCAGCACGACCCAATATATTACCATATACTGATATGGTAAGGTGGATTATCGAAAATCTTAATATTTGGGATAGGAAATTCCTTACCATCAGAGGAACAATGATTGGTTCCTTTAAAGCTGAAGACCTGAAGAAGATATACTATATTCCAGACCCCGATAAGGTCTATAATAAAGAATTCCTTGCACAGTTCGCCAAATAAAATGAACACAAATCAACGCCAATAAAGCAGTGGAGGAGAAATCCTAACAAGCACAAGAATGATGAAAAGCGTATGTATTCTACTGAATCTCTTGCAAGTCCCTACTGCTATGTCTCTGCTATGATGTGTAGACTTTTTGGTCAGCTGGATACAACCCAATTTTCAGTATAATGGGTTCCCCTTATGGAAGCAACGACAGATGCTTATGTTATGGATTGGGGAAATATTCTATCAAACAATATTGCCACTCATAATTTAAAATATAGAAAGAATAGTTCTATTTCTTATAAAAAATTTCCCCCATTCTATATGAGTGGCTATATTATGGATGTTGCATGTTTTACCTCAGATTTTCCAGCCATGGGCTGGAAATGGACTACCCAAGATCCTATTCCCATTCATATATTTCATAGTATTCTATGGGAATCTAAATATTAAAATTATTTTTACAAAATTTGTCATGGAGTTATTCTTCCCCCTTTTCAAGTTGTTTTTAATGAGAAAGCCCCCAGACTTTCGAAAGAGGCCCAAGCTGACTTTTCTTCTATAGGAAAATGGTTTGGTGAATATTCATTCACATATGTACGAGTATTTGGGAGCTTAGCTCGACCACATGTCTTACCCCTTTATGTTCCTGACAAACTTCTCGCAAGAGAAGTTGCATATCAGACTGTTGGAAATGGCCTAACCAGATTTTTGAAAGATGCCAAGAAAGAATTATGGCCTTCTTTTCCATTTAGTTGTGGTGTTTATGTACTGGACAACTATAAACATGCTATTGTGGAGATTGGTTAGATTGAGTGTTTGAAATTATTTACAATTCCAAACAGGCAGTATGATCCACTTAAATTCGCCAATAATTTCACTACACAAGTGACAATCAGCCCCTTTGTGCATGAATATGATGATTTTGAATTTGAGATTGTCGAAAACTATGCTACAGTTAAAAATTTGGCAACTTTAAACCTCCACCCAAAAAAATTACTAAAGTTTCAGCAATATAGAAATAAGAGACTAGAGACAATTCCACTCAAAATTTTGGATGTTTCTCAAACCATAGCTCAGAAAGAAAGTGAACTGACAATTAAGGATACTGAAGTCCTTAATACAATAGATCAGGATAAACTAGTTGAAGTTTAAACACTAAATCTATATTTCCTAAGCAATCTAAAGGACATTTGGAAGGAGTTTGACCTCAAACTCTAGGAATAACAAAGAGCTATGATTATTGACGAACAACAAACTGTACAAAATCCTCCGACTACAAGTCAGGACTCATTTATTGTTGGGCCATCTAACAAAGTAGTAAGCATATAGAAAGAATATATTTCATCCTAACCTTCCCAACCTCTGAGATAATTATTAATATTCAAGAGATTCCTCCCTTGGACATTTTTTATAGTCCTAAGCACAAGGTAGTTGTTAGCAGGCAGAAGAAAATAAGAAGAACAGAGAAATCTCAGACTCTTATTCAAAAATATATGTCAATGGACATTGTTTGGAAAGACACACAGTTAGATCCTTCATAGGATCTAACTCACTTATCACAGTTCGTGGGAGCTTATGCTTCTGAAACCATTGAAAAAGCATCAGAAATTAATCAACTGATGAAACAAAAGGATGAAAAGATCATCCATCTTGAATTAGAGTTACAAGCAGAAAAGCAAAGTATTAGTTAGCAGTTACAGGTACAGACATCACATCTTCAGGAGAGCCTGCACCAACTGAAAATTCAGCATCAAAGTGAAATTAGTTCTAAGAATACTCTAATTCATCAACTACAACTTTCTATTGAGAAAATGAAAGATAGCCCAAATATTGATGCGTTCAAGAAAAAAGCATTAGAATTAAAAACTTTATTGGCACATCAACATGTTGTATTTTGTCAGAAATTAACAAGCATCCTTGAATTATGTGAACATAGTGATTCACTTGTGAATCACATTGTCGATATGAGGATTATTTTCGATGACATAGATGATAAGGTATCCCAGTTTATCACTTGGCAGGATTCTGTTGATGGCCAAAATACCAACCTGCCTAGAATTGAAGATTCAAAGAACGAGATATTATTCACAAACTGGGATATACAATTGAAGAATGCAGAAAGAGCAATTCGCAGAGCGAAGGACATTGCCACTAAAATTATGGAACTGTCAGCTAGAACCTTATCGCAACAAATCTTATTGACAGATGTCCTCCTGGTGCATTACCTTTAGTAAAAGACTTAATAAGACAGTGGAAGGAAGTGTCAAAAGTAAAATAGGAGCATATTATGAAGATTGAAAGGCTGGATTGGGAAAAATACTGGAGATATTTAGTGAAGCCTCACAACCAATGGCTTATGCTTCACTGTCTTACAGATATGTCCTCATACATGCTACCTCCACTATCTGATGCTATTTTCACTGGAAACCTACGCATTAGGACAGGCCAACCTCCATAGGTTAAACCAATGCTTAATATTCTTCAACTCAAGGAGAAAATGGAAGAAGGGACAATAGGACAGTCCTCCAACAATCACCCCTTTAATTTCTATTTATGTTTTACTTTTACTGACTTTAAGGAGAGTTGTTTGAAACCTCCTCAGTTTTTATTGTAATGAATATTTTAAGACTTATTATTTTTATATTTAAACCCCTTCATGTCTTTTAATAAGGGGTCTTGAAATTGTGAAAAGAAGACTTTACTGATGTTGCACTTATGTACTCTTAAAGTTTCTGAATAGGAAAGGTTGGACCAAGTATTATTTCTCAGATGAGAAAAGTAAACATATATTTGGTACTTATGTGTTTTATTTGAGTTTCAAATGAGGAATAGTGCATTTATCTTATGATACTTTGTCTTATATATTTGTTTGAATACAGTTTGAAATTAATTAACTTCTGAACATGTTATGTTATTATCATTTATGTATATATGCAATACACACATTTTTAAAAGTTACGATATAAGCTTTATTAAATTGATTTAATTAAATTTTTAATTAAATCAATTATCTCAAATGTTTTCATATCTCTATGTGAATGTATGATCTTTATTTGCATCCACTAAAATATTATTTTGTAGATCGCATAGATAATAGATTTCATCCCTGGATATATATATATATATATATATATATATATATATATATATATATATATATATATATATATATATGTTATTGCAAGCTTGCTTATATTTCCATCTATCAAGTTCCACTTAGAGATAAAATCATCCATTCACCCCAACTATATCAAATTGGGAAACTGGTCCCATAAATCTAGTCGGAGTCACCATTCCAAACGAAAAAGGGATGGTTTTTAAGCCCCCGACCGGATGGCTTCCCCTGATGCTTTTACACCGATTTTCGGGGCCTCAACACACCCCAACCACACACATAACAAGGAAAGGGTGCAATTATATGATTGCAACCGCACACGCAAGTCTCCTTCCACATGGTTATGGCCTAAATTCTTTAGATATGAGCATGAAATCTTAGGATCGGTGTTGCCTTTTTAGGCCAACCTCCATACCACTGGCCATAATTTATTGTAACTTTCGAGAATCATAATTTACATTACGACAATGAAAAAAAATCAAAATTGAAGTGAGAAATTGACCTATACTACCTAATCCAAGACATAAATTTTGTAAACATGTAAACTACACGTCATGAATGTATATCCGATCATAAACTGATAGTCTCCATATGAGAATCACCGAGCCCTCTCTAGCTAACTGAAATAACACTTGTTAGTCCATACACCCATCAGCCATTCAATAACTTAGTAAAATATGTCAAGAGCCATAGATAGATTACAACACATAACCAAAAAATAACCAACATAGAAACCATGAAACTTAAACATAATCTCAACATGATAACCAATGTAAGTATTCATAAATCAAAGTAGGAAATAAATCTTATTAACATATGAAAATACTAATGAAGTCAGGGAATTACACATACAACCCAACCATATATTGGGTTGAACCAAATATCTCTTTCAACCAATCAACCCCGTGCCATATTACAAGCATGAATGTGGGATCTCATGGAATAAACAAAAAAAAATCAAACCAGCGCTTCCATAGGCCAAACCACCTCAACCCTCAACCATAGTGAGTCCACCTATATGTTATGGAAATAACTAACATCAACGAGATCAGTATTTTCTTGAGATGTCCAGGGCTCTAGGAACTAGTAACTCAATCCACATACTTATATGGCTCCAAAGGGTTTGTTCCAACCACGACTCCTGGGACTAGTAAATCAACTCACCAAGGTATCCAAAGTGTTTATCCTAGCTGACTGCTCCAGGAGCTAGTAACTCAACCCAAGTTGTTCTAGGGATTTTAGAGCATTTTATCCAACCTACAGTCATAAGGAAAATGAACACCAATAAAAAAAAACAATTGGGAAACCCACAACACCATGGATATCCAGGAAATGGAAAGGCAAGGCTAAAACCACTTTCAATCTAGAAAAATATCCATGCCAATGATAGCACATGACCAGAGAATCACATGCATATACCATGCATCCAAAAATCAACAAGGAAATCACACATGTAACCTGTTACCTACAATAAAATCTAGTTGTTTTTGTTAATCAAACTATTTCCTTATGCTCTCTACTTTCCTTTTCATTTTTTCTCCAAATCCCAGTTAATACTAGAGTTCTCAAAGCATTCTCCATGAATGCCCTAAGTGTGAAAGAGTATGAGAGAATGAAAATGAGAGTCCCAAAACTAAACTGACAAAAATCTATGAGTTGATCCTTAGAAGCCTTTTTATCATTGAGGCCTCTATTTTTTTCATTTTATTCATTCTTCCTATAATCTCCTTAACATGAAAATATGTGTATCTTCACTTTCATTTTCTCCTATTTTCCTTTATTTTCATAAGTAAATGCCATATTGCCTCTTTTCCTTTACCAATACCTTCACCAATTTCCATAACCATTAATTAATCATAAGTGATTCCCACTAAAGTATTTTCCCCAACATTCGGCTTGGAGTATGTGTCCCATGACCTTTGGTCTTATTTTATTTACATAGAGAATCAGCCAGGGTTTGTTACATTTGGAGCATATAAAACCCCTAACTTTCATGAACCATATATTCAAGAATATAGAGAAACAAGTTATGATTTTTTAGCAATATTTTCATCAATATTTTATATCCACATTGTCGAAATTTCAGATCCACATTTCTAAAGCCTCATAGAAAAAAAATTATATTAAAAAATATAAGAAGGTCTGTTTGAAGTAGCAAAACCCTAGGATTCATAGCTCTGATACCAAATTTTATGTAACCAAATCATAAAATAGAAGAAAATATAGATCGTTGACTTTAAAATAAGTCTCTTCGAGGGGGAGTCCTACTTTTACATCACATAAATGAACAATTCTTGGATTATTCTAATGACAAGACCTACCTATAAAGGGTCAAAATATGATTAGAACCTACATAACAATCTGTTGATGGGAAGAAATGTCCGGCCAACAGTAATGGATATCCTCGATAAAAAGTCTCGATTAGACTCTAAACCATTTGTGATAGGGATCCTGTCCATGGTGTGGGTCTGGCTACCGCTGAATAATCCTTTTTCTCAGACACAAACGATCCCTGTAGGCCTATGAACACACAATTATTCAGATGGTACAAGAAAAGTGGTTGATGAGTCTTAATGAACATAAAACACTACAAATATCAAGATGAGTTAAAGCATGTGGCCAAAGGAAATGTTGTTAGCAGCACATCATTAGGGTCATGCTTGTAAAATTTGTTCAAATCACAGAAGAAACAGTTCTTTATGGTTAGAGCACCCTTCACTTCCTTAAGCAGTCTCAAGAGATAAGATAAATGTTAGTAACGGAGTTGCTAACATCTTCTAAATAAACAACCTAACATCATTAACACATTAAGTGAGCTAAAATGTATAAATAATATAAGCAGAAAACACAGATTAATTAATCATAAAGATATCAGATACATAAGACGAAATATTAATAGTGTTAACACATTAATCCTCATCGGATCCAAGGGTGGAATCAAAACAAGTGCTTGTATTCATTCTTAGAAAAGTGCATTCAATGCTATACAATTATCTTTGCTCCTTTGGAGTCCCAAAAAAATATCCTTTAAAATTTCCCGAAGGGAGTATTTATAGAACAAAATTGACCCTTGGGTATCCCTAAATTTTTGTCTTCCTGACCGTTGACATGCTCTATGACTTGAGGGAATTCTCGACTTGCGACCTTGGCTTTGATTGCGACCTGCGACCCCTTGGCTGTTGCGATCTGTGACCTCTTCTGTTTGCTGCAATATGTGACTTGGTCATGGGAGAAATTGCGTGATTGCGAGATTAGGGACATCTACCTGTTGTTGTTCCTTGAGGTAACTTCACCATGCCCGATAATCTGCAGCCACTGGGGAGAGCTAAGGCATATCTTCTCTTAACCTATGAAGACACTCGAGAGCATTTCGAATCAACGTGTCTCTCTTGATAGTGATATGTTTTGACAGAGAGGCCAATTTGGTATAGATCCGTACTAGTGTCACGATGAATTGAACTAGGTTTTCCTATGATGCCGGCAGGTCTTGAGAGGCAGCTGCTTGCCTTATGGGTTGTAGAAATACTTAAATATATTTGATGAATTATTCCCATGTTTTCTCTTCTCCCAGTGCATCCAGTGAAGGAATGTGGTGTACTTCGGCCATTGAGTCAATGCCGCTAATCAGATGTTCATATGCGGACATTAATTTCTCCAAATCCTTGATGAGTTTCTCCTTGGATTGCACCTTTATTTGGATTTGAACCTTGTCATTTTGGGTTCCAATCCAATCTTTTCTAGGCAAGGTGTCCAGAGCTTGTGGATACATGCTTGACCATTCTAGTATTCTGTCCAAGGCAATAGAGGATTCCTTTAGCTGTGTGTTCCTCTTCTTGGTTTTTGTCTGTGATTTCAGTAGTGGCGCAACAATTTTTTTTATTGTGAGCAGTTCTTCATATAGTTGCTTCATGGTGGCCTTCAAAGTGACCAACTCTCCTTGAATAGTGAGCGGCACTTCATTAGTAGGGGTACTCCTAACCTGAAGCTGTTGGACTTCTTCTTGTAGCACCTTCTTTTCTTGTTACGACTTTGTTGTCTTTTGTTTGGAGGCCTGTAGTCTATTCTGTAGGGACAAATTTCTCTACACATTCTTCTTACATCCTCCTCGGTGGTTGTTGCAAAAGTGGTGCCAGTTGATGCGATCATAACCAAATTAGTCCTGGTATCCAAGACTATATCCTTCTCTATGGTGGTGGTAAGGGGTACAGCAGGGTTCCGAGCTAAGCATCTTCTTTTCTCCTGCCTTATCTTGTGTGTGAACTGATCGTAGGTAAGTCTCATCAGATCAAGCACTCCCTCATCTTGATCCTCAGAGGTACTCAATTCCGAGAGAGAAAAACACATATTAGTTGTAGGATTTTCCTGTGGCAGCTCCGTCTATTTCTTTGTCTTTGGGGGAGGTGCCTTGCTGCCTTTGTCTCCCTTGGAGGAATATTCCCTTGACTTCCGATTTTCTTCCTCCCTCCTCTTTTTCTCTGATTCTGCTCTATCTTGTTCTTCCTTTAGCTGGTGCTCAGATTTTGCTCTATCTTGATCTTCCTTTAGTTGGTGCTCAGCTTCTACTCTATCTTGATCTTCCTTTAGCTGGTGCTCAACTTCTGCTTTATCCTGATTTATCTTTAGCTGGCACTCAGCTTCTGCCTTTTCTTCCTCTTCTTTATTCCGTTGTTCCTCTTCCCTTTTCTTGCGGGTTTCCCCCCCCCCCCGCTTCTTTCTTTGTTCTTATTTTAGTTGTTTCTTTCGTTTTTCCTCCTCCTCCTTTGCCTTCTCCTCAGATTCTTGTTGAGCTTTAGCCTCCTTTTCTCTTCGCTGGGCGGAAGAGTTATGGCACGTACTAGTCCTTTGCTTCTTGGCTTTGGAAGAAGTGGCTCCTCCCAGTGTATGGATTCTTTGTTCTAAAGTCTGGTTGTCCTGATCTTCTTGATCGGTTCATTAGGGGAATTTTGAGGTCTAAAATGGGCCTCCTAAGAAAATTATAAAATAATAGTGAAAATAATAAAATAAGATTTGGTGACATCATCAAATCTTAGAGGGAAAAAAAGGAAAACCTATTTTTTCAACTTATCTCCCAAAGGTTTTACTCAAATTTCAAGTGGGAGTACTCATTGGATGAAAATTTTAACTCCTCATCCAAGGAGTACCCATGTTGCATACTTTCGATGGACACTGCTACACGAAAAATGAGAAATACATGAAAAATGTGATTGCAGACACATGTTTTCATGTATTTCTCATTTTTCACATAACAGGGTCCATCAAAAGTATGCAACATGGGTACTCCTTGGATGAGGAATTAAATTTTTCATCCAACAAGTACTCCCGCTCGAAATTTGAGTAAAAACTTTGGGAGATAAGTTGAAAATACGAGTTGAAAAAGTAGTTTTATTATTTTATTATTTTTTAATATTTTAACCCTTTTACTTAAAAAATGGTGAATCATCCCCCACGGTTGACATCATCATCTTGAATCCTATTGGTTCTTATAAAGTTTATTTTGGTTGTACATTTTTCTTAGGAGGCCCATTTTATACCTCAAAAGTCCCATAATGGATTCCTCTGGAGCGGCCTCCCTATCTTTGTTGTATTAGTTCTTGATTCTATCTTTAGTTGGGTAATTAGTATGCTAGTAACTCCATTTAAATTTGGCTTGCTTGCAGTGGGCGGGGATGATTCTCTCAAGATCATACGTCTGGTGTTACACAAGAGGTAGACAAAATCCTTTGACTAACTCAGCCTCTGCCTCTACTTCCCTGAAATCTTTCACTCTGTAGGCATCGATAGTGAGCGGCAGAGTGGGCCATGGCTTCTTCTTGCCCTTAGTGAGAAACTTTGAAAAACCACCTGACATCTGGTAACATGTTTCTTAGAGGAGCAGTTTGTCGGTGACGAACTGGGGTAGTGCGTGGGGGGGCTTGAGTGACCCGAAGACTCGGATGAAAGTGCAATCCATGACAGGAAACCAGTTGGCCACTCGAGTTATAGTCTCCATAGCTTGCCCGGACATGCATGAGGTCTCCTTTCCAAATAGTTTCCCGTAGAGAGCGGGGATGAAGCTGTGCGAGATTGACTCCATGTCTTGCTTATATCTGGAGTCCCAGAACACTAGTAAATCTTTGTGAATTGGATCATCGTGCTCTGGATCCCAGTTGTGTTTCCACCGCTCAAAATGGCACCTTGCACATACTACATCCAAAAGATAAGATGCCATATAAAACTATGATGCATACCCTTCATCAGGTGCTAGTGCCGAAGATATGTCCGATTTGAGGGTCGCCACTATCAAGTTGGCCTAGTTGAAGCGGGTTCCGTACACAGTGACAGCGTACATCAGAGAAACCCAAGCGCCGTTGAAAGTGGTTGCATCTGGACGACCCTACATCCTACATAACATTGCAGCTACGAGCTTGTAGAACTTCTTGAGACCTGTTTTCTAATATTCCTAGTCTTTCTTGAGCTTGAACTTTTCTGGTTCCTCCCACCATCCTCTTAAGGTCTCGGGTATGGTAACTACATGAGTGGTGGCTCACTCCTTGGTGAAGGTTTTTTCTCGGGCGAGAAGTGAATAATAGAATTTTGCATCTTGTCCCTTCAGATTTGCGAATGATTTCCCGGCATGATCCCGAATAACCCATATCTTGGGGTCGACCTTTTGCATGATCCACTCGAACAACTCTGCACATGGGAATATAGGCGGATGGACCCCCGTGTAGTGGAGCTTGGATCTTTTCACCTAAATATACACATGTCGGTCTGGGAGGTCCTCTGGAAATTCAAGCTTTGTGAATTCTTGGTACACCTAATACCAACTCATACTGTCCCCTTTGCCGAATGTGTAGGCGGTGTCTCCATAGATAGGAAGAAGAGAAAGAGGTATTTCCTCCTCCAAGATTTCTATCTCAGGGCTTTTGTTTCTTTTGCGAATTTCTAGAGGCCCCATATCACTTGAGGCCGACGACATGGATACGCACTCTAGCTTGGCTTCAAGGTTCCCTGGCATGTTCATAAAACAATCCCACGATAAGACAGATGTCATATTTATAAATACTTGGGCTGCTCCTACCTCTGCTCAACTATTTTCAAGGAAATGGATGAACCTGCGACCTAGCGACCTTATGACTGGATCGCTGGGTCGCTAGGTTGTGTTGGTTTAAACTTTCACAGAAAATCGACCTAGCGACTAGGTTGCGAGGTCACGTCGGTTTAGATCTTCGTGGAAATGCGACCTGGTGACTTAGCGACTTGCGACCAGGTCGCAAGGTCGTTGAGTCTCGAAGTCACGTCACTTTAAACTTTCACGGATATGCGACCTAGTGAGAGGTTGCAGTGTCGCAGGGTCGCTCTAGGACTTGGTAGACGAGTTAGACGGCGACAAAGACCTTCTACCTGCTTTTAATAAAAAAAAGGAGATAAGGTGACACATAAGGTGGAAAGCATGGATGAAGTTCCTCATTTTAAAGGGCTGTAAAGGGAACCTGAAAATACTGATGCAAGGGAGGCTTCCTAGAGGAGGTACACAGGGAAATCAAGCCATGGGGAGGGGAAAGCTATAGCAATAGGATTCATGGAAGGTTTAAAAGAAGCTAGGTTAAGTTTTAAATAGGCTAAGGTGAGGGTAATGGAGGAAACAATCAATCAAAAAGGAAACAACAGGAGGATTAGGAAACTTACCCAAGAAAAACACACTCCAACTGGCTTGTCAGAGGCATTTTCTTTCTCCATCTTGCAGGTCGAATGCAATCTATGTGACCCTTCTATATATAAATGGATCGCACGTGTGCACAATAAATGAGGATCACAGAGTTGCAAATGAGTTGAGTTGATGAGATATGCGACCTTGCAACTTCGCAACCTGAGGGGTCGCAAGGTCACAGGGTCACGACTTAGTTGAGTTGACCAATTCTCCGACTTAGTGACTTGAGAATTTTGGAAGAGTGAACTCAGGCTTGACTCTATTTCAAAAGGTTAGGGGCTCAAAAATTTAAAAGGGGCAAAATTTTGGAGGGTGTTGTAGCAGCTACAACAAATGGCGATTCATTGGTAGGGCCCATGATCTCTGTCGATGCTTCATCTTGTTGGGGTTGGGGGGGCTTAGCATGCTGATCCTTTCACTCCATGGGTCCCAATACTTTCATCCTTGGGCCTTGTGTGTTTTTTCTAACTACCTGCATGTCTAAGGGTGCTGGTCCACCATATTTTTATTCCTGGAGATCAGACAGAAAAGGTTGGAGTGACCTCAGGGATTTCCAGGATCTGGTATAGTTACTTTGTCCTCATTGTGTTGCTTCGTTGTGAGCAAACCTAGTGGTTCCAGCGGAGTCACTGCCTAGGAGTCATGGACGTTTCTCCACTACCAGCGAGCCCGGTCAGTGCCCCGACGGAGTTATCCCATCGCCTCTCTGCACAAGAAGCCTTTCTCAATTCTTTACCCTTTATTCATGTGCTAATTTGCACTTATTTTAAATGTGCTCAGGGCACTTATTTGACTGTGCTCAAGGCACTTATTTAACTGTGGCATTTAGTGCCTGGGTGGATGAGGGATCCCGACTTATTTTGCTTGCAAGAGAGGTTACTCCTGGTCTATATGAGGAATTTAAGGTTTTCCCGGATATCCTTTTGTCTCTTGAGGTCTGCCCTATCCCTTTTCTGTCTAGTGACTGATCACACTAAGACTTTCTTTTGTATAGCAGTCCCTTGGGCCGGCATACTAGGTAAGCTACCTGCGCTTAGTTCCTAGGACTTGGTCATTTTTCCCCATTGGGTGCATATCACAGGCAAGCTCACGCCATTTTTTTCATTTCAGGGGTGATTCTTCACCAGCATATATTTCCAGTACAACATGCCAATTGAGTAAATTCTACATCTCTCCTTCAACTTGAGATGACAAAGGGAAAGGGTCAATGAGAGCCTGCTTGAAACAAGCGATTTATTGAAAAAAAACAAAAATTAGAACAACAAAGGAAAAAAAAACTATGGTACAGGGTATGGTGACTGCCCCCCTGGGCTATTAGGTAAAATAGTGTTTAAGGTCATGCCCATCGACCGGGAGGACCTCAATCCTCCCTTCAAGGTTCTGTAGCCTGTAAGTGTGGGAGCTAACCTTTTCTTTAATTTGGAAGGGACCTGTTCACAGGGCCTGTAATTTGGAGTGTTTTCCTTTATCCTCGTGAGCTTTTTCCCATTTGAGGAGAAGGTCACCTACCTCAAAATATTTGTTTCTGGCGGACTTCTTGTTAAACCATCATTTTATTCGACTTTCGTGGATGGTGAACTTTTCCTTGGTTTTTAGCCTTTCCTCCTCTAGCTTCAACAATGTGTCTATTTGGGCTTGTAAGGTAGGGCAAGGAGTGCCATGAGTTTCTTGAGATAATTAAAAGGATGGGAGAGACAAGTTGGGAGGAAGAATAGCCTATTTTCATTACACAAGAAAAATGGGGAGGTTCCCAAAGATGATTTGGGTGTCACCCGATCAGCCCATAGGGCATTATGGAGTGCGTTATACCAATTTCGTTGTTGGGAAAATAGAGTCTTTTTGATGATGCGGATGAGGTCCTTATTAGTTGACTCGGCTAACCCATTTCCTTGGGGGTAATAGTTGGCAGAGTGTTTCAGCACTATGCCATTTTCTAGAGAAAACTCATATAATTTAAATGTCAAAAAATATGTTGCATTAACAAAAACAAGGGAGGTTGGAATGCCAAACCTAATCATGATGTGTTGGGTGATGAAAGCTATTACCTCTTGATCATTGATTTGATGCAACGGTATTGCTTCAACCCACCTTGTGAAGTATTCCGTGGTTGTGTTGATGTATCTATGTTGCTCGGAAGGGTGTGAAAAGATTTCCCCAATCACGTCAAGCTCCCACTGCTAAAAAGGTTCTTCCACCGCGACGGACTGCAACGGGGCGGATGGCCATATTTCCCTATTAGTGAACTTTTGGCATTATGGGCATCTCTAGACATAAGCGTGTGCATATTTGAATAGAGTGGGCCAATAGAAACCGACACACATGATCTTGTGAGCAGTGGTATCCCCCGCATAGTGCCCACTTGCTAGACCATCATGGAGCTCCATCAAAACTTTTGTGCCTCATCATACTTCAAACAACGTAGCAAGACTCCACTGTGGTGTTTGTGAAACAACTTACCCTACACTAGTTGGTAGGATGCAGCTTTCAATCTTAACGCACGTTTCTGCTGAGTGGTTAAAGTGGGGCCCATGGTACCATGGCTCAGATATTGTTGGAGATCAACGTACCATGAGGAGGTATTCCGTCAGGATATACTATCAGTTTGATACATGTCGATTTCGTGTTCCCAACTCTCCTCTTCACTACTTCACGAGTCTGCGGCTTCCGCAGCCATCCAGCATAGTCCTTGGCCTTTTATAATGTGTGCTAGCTTGAATTATAGGTCGTACTCTTGAAGGCACGTCATCTAGTTGCCTCGTCTCTCACCCAGCTCTTGTTGTACGAAAAGTGAGCGAACAGCTGGGTGAGGTACGAATACAGTGACGTGAATCTTCAAAATTTATGGCATGAAGTGTTTGACTGCCTTGTACACCGCGTAAGCTTACTTGTCAATATCTGGATAATTCATCTTGGCACCTTGTAACCCAATGCTCATGAATGACATGGGCCGCTCATCGTTGTTGTCATCTTTCTGAGTGAGGACGACCGCCAGAGATGAATATGAGGCAAAGGTGTACAAGATAAAGCCTTTGCTGAAATCCGGGCTATGAAGAGCAGGTGATTCTCAGGAGAATTCCATTTGAAGTTAGCGTTCTTCTTGATCATACCTTGCAACGGTTTCACAATTTGTGCAAAATTTGATATAAACTTTCACACGAAGTTGATTTTCCCGAGGAAACAATGCATGGCCTTCTTGCCACTTGGGGGAGGTATCTAGGTGATGAATTTCGCATGTTCTGGATCCACTACTATTTCGTCTCGAGTTATGATGTGCCCTAATAGGTTTCCTTTGGAGATGACAGAAATGCTTTTCTTCGGGTTTAGTGAGATCCCATATTTTCGACACCTTTCAAAAATCTGCTTGAGGTGATGTAGGTGGTTAGACCTACGTTTTGAAAATACGGTGACATCGTCAAGGTATATCACGACGCTTTTCCCTATGAGGCCTTTGAAGGCGATGTCCATGGCTCTCTGGAAGGTTGCGCCAGCATTAATCAAGCCAAAGGGCATGCATCTGAATGTGAAATTTCCCCATTTAGTTCTGAATGTGGTTTTCAGCCGGTCAGGTTCAACCACTAGTACTTGGTTATAACCTAAAAAAACCATCCAATAAAGAGAACATTTCTGATCTCGATACATCTTGAAGGATTTGCTCCATAGGGGGCACCTAGTAGTTGTCCTTTTTCGAATCTTTGTTTAAATTTCTAAAGTCTACGCATAAACGGATTTCGCCATATTTCTTACGAACTGGAACCAAGTTTGAAACCCAAGTTGAATGCCGGAATTTGAAAATTATACGCACATCCAGGATTTTCTTCAGTTCCTTTTGGATCATAGGATCTAAGGTGGGGTGTACTTTCCTCAGTTTCTGCTGGAATGGTTCCACTCCTTCCTTCGTGGGTATCACGTGCTGGATGATCCGTGTGTCATAGGTTTGTAGTTCATCAAACGTCTAGACAAACACATCTCGATATTTCTTAAATTACTCAGTGAAATATTGCCTCTCCTGAGGGGTGCATTCACTATTGAGATTGACGAATTTTGGCTCCTTGTCCATCCTGATTTTTATTTGTCAGTGTGCTAACGTGGAACTTTTCACCTTCATGTTGGGAGGGCCTCGAAAACTGTTATGTAAGTCAAACAACTTTTCGAGTGACACGATCCCTTTCAGTATGGGATTTTCCTTACGATCCCCTTGTTCCTTTTGCAA
Source organism: Pinus albicaulis (assembly GCA_034641835.2). Lineage (NCBI taxonomy): Eukaryota > Viridiplantae > Streptophyta > Pinopsida > Pinales > Pinaceae > Pinus > Pinus albicaulis. The sequence goes on along the minus strand of CM076579.1, from coordinate 1,073,004,488 downwards.
GGCCTGATCATGATCCTCTTATTCTATAACTATGTCTTTGAACACGTCTGTATTGAGCATGAAGCCCAGTACCTGTTAGTCATCATTAAAAACGCACAAATTAGTGACATTGTCTGGTACGGATGGCTTGTAAATAATTTCAATATAAAATCCATCTCTAAGTGGGGTGAACCTAGCAGTAGCATTGGCAAGTGTATCAGCTGTTGCATTGTGCATCCTAAGTACGGATTTAATACCAAAAGCATCAAAAGCAGAAATTAAATGCCATACCTCTTGCTGGTAACCTTTCAAATGTGAAGACAAGCAAAGGATGGTGTTATGTACCTAACAAGTGATAATCTCAGAGTCTACAATTACCTTTAAACAACGAACTTTGAGATCTATGGATTGTTTGAGCCCAAGCATCAATTCTTCATACTCGGTTTTATTATTCATGCAATGGAACTCTAGCTGGTAGGAAATTAGAAACTTGTTCTTCTAAAGGCCCAGCATGATACAGCCCGCGCCAGCCCCATCATGGGTTTTGGAACCGTCGTAGTACAAGGTCCACATTTCATCTTTTGATTTGACAAGGCTATCCGAACACATAGGAGACGCACTCAAGGCATCGGTTTCTAACGGGTCTTCCGTTGAGGCAGAGTGGTTGTCAATGACCAACAATAGCTCAGAGTAGACGTCTTGAGTGACCGGAGATTTGGAGGTTTGGTAGCATCCAAAAATGGATTCTAAGAAACACATACCGAGCTCCTCTTGTGTGAAACTGACTAGTTCGTTAGTTGCATCTAGGTTTGTCACAGTGTGTTTCATGTAAGGCTCGCTTTCGACCCGGATTTGATTGTTCCTGCCCTTGTAAGGGAGCCACAGGTGGGACCAATTAGTGGCAAATTATCCTTGTAGCTTGCTAGACCAATCTCTACTCAAAAGAAGGCCATAGGCCTTGGGGATATCCACGATTATTATGTCAATGCACTGATGCACCCTAAAATCGGAGGATAGGTGGATAATGACATTATTTAATTCACCTACTGCAGGAACCTGAGATCTATCGAGTTGAATGATCTCGGTGTCAGTTTTCTCATGACAGATGTTTAATTTCTTGCATACAGATAAGGGCATAACATTCGTGGATGCACCAAAATCGACGAGGCAATTATGGACATTGAAGTTGAAGATCTCGAAGGATAGAAGGAAAGGTGGTGTGGATCCCCTTGAGTTTGTGTTCACGGAATTTACGATAGACTAGGGACTAGCAGCGGATTGGGAAAATGTGGTACTCACAGGTTTGGCCGCCGGCAGGTTGGCAAATTTTTTGAGAATAAGATCTTGCTAGTTAGCAGTGCGAGTGAGTTCGTAGAGAGAAATATTGGCCCGAATCTTCTTCATATCCTCGATAATGTTATACTCGGAGTCTGTGTGTGAGATAAGTTCGGTGGCGTATTTTGGAGAGACTGGTGAAGATTTAGCCTTTGGGATTTCTCGGGGATTGGTTGGGCTAAATTTCTCAGGAGTCTTGGTTTGGTTTTTTGTGTTTGGTGGCAGGATTTTCCTTAAGAAAGCTTTTCTTTTTTCCTCGAAGGACTGCTCAGGGACTGGGCCTTTGCTCCTCAAGCCATAGTTTCGAGGGAGTTTGTACTTAGGGTCGTCAACCAAGTTTATTTCAGTTGTGGAAGGGGGGATTTCCCCGTGGATGACCTCAAAAGCAAGGATAGTGGAACCCATATCTTCATCTAGGGGAGAGGCTTCCTCGTTGTTTGAAGTAGCCTCCTCCTCTAAATCCCCAGGGGTCTGGTCTTCTAGAATTTGATTCACCACGGCGGTCATGCTATTGATCCACTGTGGGAAAGCTTTCTCTGAGTGGGAGGCTTGATGGAAAGAACAAAAACTATCCTTGCCGATTTTTTCAACGTTGAGGCTGGCACTCAAGTTTGACAGAGGCCGGTTCACAACGGGGTTATTCTTTCTTATCAAAGGTTTCTGTGTTTTAGCACTTGAGACAGAGTCATTGTTCTTCTTCTTCAGATTGGAGACTTCGTTAGTCAATAGCTTGAGGGACTTGGTGATACTTTTGAAATCGAAAGGGTCCTTGTCTTTGACTCCAGATTTATGGTTCGAGGATTGGACTCTCTTCGTGGTCGGCTTTTGAACATCCCAGCCATCATGGTCAATGGCTCCTATGGATAGCATGTCCCTTTCGATAGCGAGGGCGGTGATGTAATTTTCCGCTAGGGTAGCTCTAGCTTTGCATTTCACGAACACGACAATATCTCGACGAAGAGCCCGTGTGTAGTAGTCAATGGTGATGGAATCATCTAAGGCCATATTTGGCGGGAATTTGTTCAATATAGTAGCGAAGTGTTGATTGAATTCTTTGAATTTCTCCTTCTTCTGGCATTTCAAAGTACTAAGCTCTGTGAGAAGCATAGAAGGAGTTTTTTCTTCTGAAAACTTTTGAAGGAAAGTATGGCGAAATTGCTCCTAGGAATAAATGGAAGCCACCGAGAGAGACTAGTACCATGTAGTAGATTTATTCTCTAAAGTATGAGGAAAAAGATGGCATGCTACATCGTCAGACTGCACCCTCATCATTTTTAAGGCTAGGTAAAAGTTTCTTATGTTATCTTCGGCCAACGTACCCTTTTCAGGGTTGAACCTGAGGAGGTGCTTTTCAAGGTGTCGGGGAATCTCATGGAAGGGACCATGGAGAGCTAAGGGAGATTGTGCCATCCAAGCCAGTGGCTGCACACGCCTAGCCTATTGGTGGGGTGGTATGTAAACATGCCCTATTTCACTTTCATATTCACTCCCTATGCATGACCCGGATGCCTCGCCCTCATGATGGGAGTGCATGTCATGATTTCTCCCTTTGTTCCCTACATTCCTTATGTTTCGCCAATTATAAAGGAAAGGGAATCTATTTTGGTTTCGGTTATGGTGAGGGTGTTTCATATTTTGACCTTGCCCACGGTCTCTATCACCCCGCCCCATGTTTCCCCGTCCTTTCCCAGTTGTGCCCTCAGGCTGGTTATTGGCTTGAGTGTCATCGTTCATAGGTTGGTCGGGCTGGGTTTCGGTGATTTCCAGGCCACCTCGTTCATTCCCTCGGGGACTGTCAGGGAGCTCTACTGAATTACGCTCTATGACATCAGCGTAATATTCTATCATGAGACCTACCAGCTGAGGCAGGAATTGACTAGGGCTCCCTGGCGAGTGTGGTTGGCCACGGGAGTTTGAGGGTTGACCAGGGAGCCAGTGGTCGGGACATTTTATAAGCCTCTGATGGGTTCGCGGGAGATTGGGCACAAGGCCCTTATCTGGTCATAGGTGATCTCGTAGAAAGGGGTTTCTTCTTCAAGAGAATGTTCAGGGGATGGTGGACCAGTGTTTTCGTACATGATTTCCCCCTGCGTGGTTTACAAAAGAATGTTTCTTGTGTGCTGGGAACCTGCCATTCAGGCCCTCCTTCTAGCGCCAAATTTTTTGACAAGAAAAAATGTTTGGCCAATAGTAAGGGATCTCCCCAGTAAAAATCCCCGATTAGACTCTAAAACGTTTGTGATAGGGATCCCATCCGGGGTGTGGGTCCGGCTATTGCTGAATACTCCTTTTTCTCGGACACAAACGAGCCCTACAGGCCTATGAACACATGATTATTCGGATGGTACAAGATAAATGGTTGATGAGTCTTAATGATAATAAAACACTCTAAATAGAAAGATGAGTTAAAGCATGCGGCCAAAGGAAATGTTGTTAGAATCACATCATTAGGGCCATGCTTGTAAAAGTTGTTCAAACCACAGAAGAAATAGTTCTTTATGGTTAGATCACCCTTCAAGCGGTCTCAAGAGATAAGATAAATGTTAGTAACGCAGTTGCTAACATCTTCTAAATAAACAACCTAACATCATTAACACATTTAGTGAGCTGAAATGTATAAATGATATAAGCAGAAAATGCAGCTTACTTAATCATAAAGATATCAGATACATAAGACAAAATATTCATAGTATTAACACATTAATCCTCATCAGATCCAAGATTGGAATCAAAACAAGTTCTTGTATTCATTCTTCGAAAAGTGCATTCAATGCTATACAATTCTCTTTTCTCCTTTGGAGTACCAAAAAAAAGATCCTTTACAATTTCCCGAAGGGAGTATTTATAGAACAAAATTGACCCTTGGGTATCCCTGACTTTTCGTCTTCCTGACCGTTGACATGCTCTGCGACTTGAGGGAATTCGCGACTTGCGACCTTGGCTTTGACTGCGACCTGCGACCCCTTGGCTGTTGCAACCTGTGACCTATTTTGTTTGCTACAATATGTGACTTGGTCATGGAAGCAGTTGCATGATTGCGAGATCAGTGACATTTACCTGTTGTTGTTCCTTGAGGTAACTTCGCCATGCCCAATAATCTGCAGCCACTGGGGAGACCTGAGGCATATCTTCTCTCAACCTATGAAGACACTCGAGAGAATTTGGAATCAACGTGTCTCTCTTGATAGTGATCTAGTTTGACAGGGAGGCCATTTTGGTATAGATCCAGACCGGTGTCACGATGAATTGAACCAGGTTTTCCTGTGATGCCGATAGGTTTTGAGAGGCGGCTGCTTGCCTTATGGGTTGTAGAAATACTTGAATATATTTGGTGACTTCTTCCCACGTTTTCTCTTTGCCCAATGCACCCAGAGAAGGAATGTGGTGTACTTCGTCCATTGAGTCAATGCCGCTAATCAGATGTTCATATGCAGACATTACTTTCTCCAAATCCTTGATGAGTTTCTCCTTGGATTGCACCTTTATCTAGATTTGAACCTTGTCATTTTGTGTGCCAATCCAATCTTTTCTAGGCAAGGTGTCCAAAGCTTGTGGATACATGCTCAGCCATTCTAGTATTATGTCCAAGGCAATAGAGGCTTCCTTTAGCTGTGTGTTCCTCTTCTTGGTTTCTGCCTGTGTTTTCAGTAGTTGCGTGACAGTTTGTTTTATTATGAATAGTTCTTCATATACTTACTTCATGGTGGCCTCCAAAGTGACCAGCTCTCCTTGAATAGCGAGCGACACTTCATTAGTAGGGGTACTCTTAACCTGAAGTTGTTAGACTTCTTCTTGTAGCACCTTATTTTTTTGTTTCGAATTTGCCATCTTTTGTTCGGAGGCCTGTACTCTATTCTACAGGGACATAATTTTTCTACTCATTCTACTTACATTCTCCTCGGTGGCTGCAGCAAAAGTGGTGCTAGCTAATGCGATCATAACCGGATTGGTCCTGGTATCCAAGACAATATCCTTCTCTGTGGTGGTGGTAAGGGATGCAACAGGGTTCCGAGCCAAGCATCTGCTTTTCTCCTGCCTGATCTTGTGTGTGAACTGATCGTAGGTAAGTCTCGTCAGATCAAGCACTCTCTCATCTTGATCCTCGAAGGTACTAAACTCCGAGAGAGAGAAACGCACATTAGTTGTAGGATTTGTCTGTAGCACCTTGATGTGTGGCAGCTCTATCTATTTCCCTGTCTCTAGAGGAGGTGTCTTGCTGCCTTTGGCTCCCTTGGAGGAATCTTCCCTTGAATTTTGAATATCTTCCTCCCTCCTCTTTTGCTCTGATTCTGCTCTATCTTGTTCTTCCTTTAGCTGGCACTCAGCTTCTACTCTATCTTGATCTTCCTTTAGCTGGCGCTCAGCTTCTGCTCTATCTTGATCTTCCTTTAGTTGGCACTCAGCTTCTACTTTATCCTGCTTTATCTTTAGCTGGTGCTCAGCTTCTGCCTTTTCTTCCTCTTCTTTCCTCCGTTGTTCCTCTTCCCTTTTCTTGCGGGTTTCCTCTGCCTGCTTCTTTCTTTGTTCTTTTTTCAGTTATTTATTTCATTTTTCCTCCTCCTCCTTTTCCTTCTCCTCAGCTTCTTATTGAGCTTTAGCATCCTTTTCTCTTCACTGGGCGGAAGAGTTATGGCCCATACCGGTCCTTTTCTTCTTGGCTTTGGAAGACGAGGCTCCTCCCAGCATATGGATTATTTCTTCTAAATTCTGGTTGTCCTGATATTCCTGATCGATTGATTCCTCTAGAGCGGCCTCCCTGTATTTGTTGTATCAGTTCTTGATTTTATCTTCAGCTGGGCAATCAGTATGCTAGTAACTCCATTTAAATTTGGCCTGCTTGTAGTGGGCGTGGATGATTCTCTCAGGATCATACGTCCGGTGTGAAATGGGAGGTAGAAAAAATCTTCTGACTTGCTCAGCCTTTGCCTCTACTTCCTTGAAATCTTTCACTATGTAGGCATCAATAGTGAGCGGAAAAGTGGGCCATGGCTTCTTCTTGCTCTTAGTGAGAACCTTTGAAAAACTGCCCGACATCTGGTAACATGTTTCTTGGAGGAGCATTTTGTCGGTGACAAACTGGGGTAGTGCGTGGGGGGCCTTGAGTGACCCGAAGACTCAGATGAAAGTGTTATCCGCAATAGGAAACCAATTGGCCACTCGAGTTATAGTCTCCATGGCTCGCCCGAACATGCACGGGGTGTCCTTTCCAAATAGTTTCACGTAGAGAGAGGGGATGAAGCTGTGCGAGATTGACTCCATCTCTTGTTTATATCTAGAGTCCCAGAACACCAGTAAATATTTGTGAATTGGACCACCGTGCTCCAGATCCCAGTTGTGTGCCCACCCCTCAAAATGCCACCGTGCACATACTGCATCCAAAAGATAAGATGCCATATAAAACTCTGATGCATACCCTTCATCAGGTGCTAGTGCCAAAGATATGTTCAATTTGAGGGCCGCCACTATCAAGTTGGCCCAGTTGAAGCGGGTGCCATACACAGTGACAACGTACATCAAAGAAACCCAAGCGACGTTGAAATTGGTTGCATCTGGACAACCATACATCCTACATAACATTGCAGCTATGAGCTTGTAGACCTTCTTGAGAACTGTTGTCTAATATTCCTGGTCTTTGTTGAGATTGAAATTTTCTGTTTCCTTCCACCATCCTATTAAGGTCTCAAGTATGGGAACTGCATGAGTGGTGGGCCACTCCTCAGTGAAGTTCTGTTCTCGGGCAGGAAGTGCATAATAGAATTTTGCATCTTGTCCCTTCAAATTTGTGAACGATTTCCTGACATGATCCTGAAAACCCCAGATCTTGGGGTCGACCTTTTGCAGGATCCACTCAATCAGTTCTGCACATGGGAATATAGGCAGGTGGGCCCCCGCGTAGTGGAGCTTGGATCTTTTCACCTGAATATACACCTGCTGGTCTGGGAGGTCCTCTTGAAATGCAGGCTTTGTGAATTCTTGGTACACCTGATACCAACTCATACTGTCCCCTTTGCCGAATGTGTAGGCGGTGTCTCCATAGATAGGGGGAAGAGAAAGAGGTATTTCCTCCTCCGAGATTTCTATCTCAGGGCTTTTTTTTCTTTTGCAAACTGCTGGAGGCCCCATATCACTTGAGGCCAACGAGATGGATACGCACTCTAGCTCGGCTTCAAGGTTCCCTGGCATGTCCATAAAACAATCCCACGATAAGAAATATGCCATATTTATAAATACTAGGGCTGCTCCTACCTCTGCTCAACTATTTTCAAGGAAATGGATGAACTTGTGACCTAGCGACCTTATGACTAGGTCACTGGGTTGCGTTGGTTTAAACTTTCACAAAAAATAAACCTAGTGATTTAGCGACTTGCGACTAGGTCACAAGGTCGCTGAGTCGCAGGGTCACGCCAGTTTATATCTTCATGGAAATGCGACCTAGCGACTTAGCGACTTGCGACCAGGTCACAAGGTCGCTGAATCACAAAGTCGTGTCACTTTAAACTTTCATAGATATGCGACCTGGTGACCCTATGACTTGGCGACCGATGTCACAAGGTCGCGAGGTCACGGGGTCACGAGGTCGCTATAGGGCTTTACAGATGGGTTACACGACGACGAAGACCTTTAAAAATACCTGCTTTTAATAAATAAATAAAAGGAGATAAGGCGACACATTAAGTGGAAAGCATGGATGAATTTCCCCATTATAAAGGGCTAGAAAGGGAACCTGAAAAGGTTGATGCAAGCGAGGCTTCCTAGAGGAGGTACACAAGGAAATCAAGATATGGGGAGGGGCAAGCTATAGCAACAGGATTCATGGAAGGTTTAAAAGAAGCTAGGTTAATTTTTAAATAAGCTAAGGTGAGGGTAATGGAGGCAACAATCAATCAAAAAGGAAACAACAGGAGGATTAGGCAACTTACCCAGGAAAAACTCGCTCCAGCTGGTTTGTCAGAGGTGTTTTATTTCTACGTCGCAAAGGCCGAATGCGACCTATGCAACCCTTCTATATATAAAGGGGTCGCACATGTGGACAATAAATGAGGATCGCAGAGTCGCAAATGAGTTGAGTTGATGAGATATGTGACCTCATGATTCTGCGACCTTGCGACCTATGGAGGTTGCGGGGTCGCAGAATCGCAAGGTTGCAATTGTTTGGTTTCAAGATGATATGCGACCTTGCGACTTCGCGACCTAAGGGGTCGCAAGGTCACTGGGTCGCGACTTAGTTGAGTTGACCAATTCTACGACTTAGTGACTTGAGACTTTTGGAAGAGTGAACTTAGGCTTGACTCTATTTCAAAAGGTTAGGGGCTCAAAAATTTAAAAGGGGAAAAATTTTGGAGGGTGTTGTAGCAGCTACAACAAAATCATAATGTAATGGTACACAACAAAAATAGTGGGATTATATTGGGCTTGACGGTAACAATATGGGGGCTACATTAGTATTATAGGGATCTAAAATCACCGACCTACTAACCCATCCTTATTTTGTGGGGGTTTCTCGTTATATCATTTTTTTGAGCCCCCTATATCTCACATTGACACCACACCTATATTTCCATATCAACCACATTTGCAATATTTTCCTATTGAATTATCAAAGGTCGATACCATAGTTATATTGGCCATAACAATGATCAGGGCCACTGGCATATTGAGAGGTCATGCCCATACTGTCCATACATTAGGGGAATTTTGAGGTCTAAAATGGGCCTCCTAAGGAAAATGTACAATCAAAATCCACTTTATTAGAACCAATCACATTTTAGGGGATGACATCATCCCTAATGGTTGAGGTGGCATTGATTGAGTTAAAGGTACTTACTTGTCACATTTTCAATGGTGGATAAAAACTCATGGTTAACCATGGTAGTGCTCTAAGTACTTTTAAAGTCAAACTAAAGTACTCATAATAAATGTCATTTCACATTTTTTGAATAAAAATATATTATTGTCATTTCATATTTCTTGAAAGAAACAATGCATATCCCTATACATTTATTATATTCTATTATATCATTTTATTTTTATATAGTATATTAATTACATCTTATTATACAATTTAAATAATATAAATTTTAATTAATACCATATAAAATATTTATATTTTATTTTAAGTTATTTAATTACAAAGGACAAATGCATTAGTTGTTCAATGATAATGATTTTTTCTTGAAAAAATCATTCTTATTTATAGTCACATCAATACAATTTTTTTATTAATTTTATTTTGGTACAACTTTTGAATTTAATTTAACTATGGTTACATGGATTGTTGTGCAAAAAGAAATTTAGAAATTCATAAATATTATTTTATTGGTTTAGCTATTATTTTATTATTTCCTTAAGAGGCCCATTTTAGACCTCAAATTTCCCTTAATGATCAACATCTCTATGGCTAGGACATCCCTCTATTAGGCTATAAACCATACCAACCATACCAACGATGAGTCATACCACCAATATAATATATTAGAGCCCTGGGTGAATTGAACTATTTGGATTATGGAATTCACTGATATGGTGAGGCCCAATGTGACATGTGGGAAAGGAAATGTGGGCCAGTGTGGACAACCACGTGGCCAAGATTCATCGTGTTTCAACTATGTAGAAATGTACAGATGATGACATGGATCTTAAAGGGGAAATATTTGAAGGGGTATAACTTTTTGTTCATAGCTCAAATTGAGATAAATTGGATATTGTTGAAAATATCTTGATGAGAAGAACACGATGGTGGTATCAAAATTGTGATTTGAGGTGATGAAAGAAAGAGGATTTTTGGATAATCCCATTTTCCTAATGTACGTTGAAGATCAATTTTAATTATGTGCCTAATATCGCATTAGGGGGTTGGGCGTGTTACACATGTAGAGTTAGTTTAACATTGACATGAAATTTTTATTGAGGATATAAATGAGGTGTTGGTAAGTGTGGAGCTAATGGGACAATATCTATTATATTATAACAAAAATATACAAAGAAAATTCTTTCTTTGAGTATAATTCTTTTAAATTATAGAAATATTATATTAAAAATAGGCGTTATTCTAAAAAAAATTCTATCAAATGTTATGAACATTAAATTTTATAAACATTTTATAAAATTAATCTTTTAAATGGTGGCTATAATAACTTCCTAGATATAAAGCAAGAACATTATAATAAGTAATATATACTATGAAAAAATGAGATGTGTTTCCTCATCCTCATCCTCTTCTTCTATACATGAAGAAGCGTTATCTTTGTCATTTTCTATATTCACTGCCTCATTTCTTTCAACTTCATCATGAGATAAATATTCTAAAGATAAAGAGGAGGGAAAATCAAGTCCGTTGTCTTCAAAGGTGGTGACTTCAAGTTTTATTTTTCTTCTTCCTACTCTTTTCATGTCTTCTATATTTTATACATCGTCTTTGGATGAGTGCTTATTAGATTCCATAGTTATTTAACTACTAATAATCATTAAACATATTAATACATCAAAAAAATTCATTATATTATAGAATTGTTAGACTAGACATAACAATGTTGAAAAAAACTTGTGAAAATGAAATTGACCAACTAGAAATTACCCCAATAAAAAAACAAACTCTTTTACCTACCAACTTGGAACAAAATTAAAGATGGGGGAAAACTAAAAGTTCTATAAATGAAAACAAAATGGAATTCATGACCATTGCACTGAATCATGTTCTTTGATTTCATTATAATTATATGTTCAAAACCTAGAGCAAACATGTTTTCTTACTATACTAGGTCAAAAAATCATGTCAATATCCATACCATTTCCAAATGCTATGATGACTATCTTGTCAAAGTATTTTATAGATTGGATACACATTGAAACACTTTTACTTAAACCGTTTAGATTATTTTTTCTAACTTTAAACCATAAAATATGAGTAGAATCTTATTCCATCAGGATGGGACTTGATAAAGTATATTGACATACAAAATCTATTGTGATGTACCTTCAACATATTAATACCAATGCAATTTTTTGTTAGTCAAAATTAGTATTAACATAGATTTTATGGAGGGTTTTCGCACATAGTACTAGTAAGAGAGGGAAAAATGGCTATGTGATATGTAATGACATTGTCAAAGGTTATAACTTGAAAAAACGATAAAACATTTTCAAAATGCATTCTCCATTCAATTCCATCAATGATAACTTTAAAATCTACCCTTTAGATTAGTGATTAGGAATGGATGTTTAATCGATTCCATTCATTCATGTAGATATAATGCCACCATTATCATATATACACCACCCTTATCCTAACTACATAGACATTTAAAACAAATTGCATTGCATGTTTATATCTTCGGAAAATATTCTATAGAGCGGAAATTTAATGAAATATAGAATTTCAAGATGAATAACCTATGTTAAAAATTTAATATGGATATATTTTCAATTGGATAACTCATATTGAAATTGAATGGATTAAAAAAGTGACCAATTAATTCGTAATTTTGTCTTGAAATTGTTTTCATTTTTAAGTTTTTTGGATAAATTATTTTTAGTTAGTTGATCCACCCACCTTCTCTAGAATAAAAAACATTTTCAAAATCACGTGGTCAATTTTATCTACTTATAAAAACATATATTTTTAAAAAGAAAAACATATTTTGACATTCTTTGATTATTGTTTTTAATAAAGTGGGATAGATTTTCAAATTGATTAAAATACTTTCAATTACTTTATCTTTTTATATAAATTTAATGCAAAATTAAGGTGGAAATTGAAGTATTTTATATATGGCACATTGAAATAATTTTTTTGTTATTACTATTTTTTTTTTAAATCAAAGAGTTTCTATTAATAAAAAAGAATATACAATGATGACAAAATGCATGTGGTCTCACCCCAATCAGGTTTGTTGACCAAATCTATAACCATGCAACATAAAAAAAAAAAAACAAAATTCCCAGCTGAGAGGTCCATAGCCTTGGAGGCCTAACATACCAGAAAATAGAAATAACTAGAAAGACACTAGTTACGATAATTAGTCGTTAGAGGTTATTGAAGCAGTATTATCTGGCCCTATTCCTAGAGGAGGAGAAGGGCGATACAGGAAATTGAAATGATGCTCAAAGTGAGCAAGCCAAGCTTCCAAATTTTCTTCTTTCTATGTCAGTGTATTTTTTCCACGCCAGACAACTACAATTATTTCACGAACATGGCATTGGAAGTAGTGGATCTGCTCCAGCTTGGTCATAACAACCTCATGCTCCTCTCTTCGGGCTCTATCGTGAGATTCCAACCGATCAATGACATATTGTACCAACTCCAAAACCACCGTGGGAATCCTAGGACACCTAGAAGGAGCACGACCTGTTGACCCCACACGACTCTATATTTTTCTCTGTCATTGAGATGCCATTGCACGACAATGATCCGATCTTCTGCGTCCTTCAACAACACCCCGACCACTTTGAATTAGCATACTGGTACCTCTGCCCACCGTGGAACTGACGAAGGACCTTCACCTCCCCACGAGCTCCGCGACCCCCACACCTAACACCATGCACTAAACCAATGCCCCGTATGTTACTACCACCACTCTCATTTGCTATGCCACCCCAAATGCCTTCTGAAGCAGATAATCCATCCTCGAGGTGCGACGATTCCAACTTTTACTAAACCAGGGCACAGGGATCACAAACTTGGATTCATGTTGAAGTCTCAGAAGAAGCATGAACCCATATTTTAATTCCCTATCCACACTAATGACCACAAAAATAAACCAGGCAACACATTGTCAGAAACTATGCACCCAAATGAATGACCACCCTCCACCAGAGACTTGGAAAACCACACTGCAGATAATGAAGGAAAGGGAATTCAACACTACAAATCCCCCCACGGGAAATTCACCACTAGACAAATACCAAAATAGATAAGAACAAGTAGATGGACCCACTACTGAAAAGGCTAGGGGGTGACTTGCAAACTGCGCACAAAAGAAATTAGAAAAATGGGCTTCCATAATCCAGATCGACACCAAAGCCATAGGGCTATGCCAAAAGGAGGTATTTTATTGATAACCCTAGAAGGGAAGAACCAAGCGATTCCTGTGCCCAGAAACCAACACCACCCCAACACCAATTCTGCCACCCAATTGAAATTAGCACCACCATAATTCCAGGTGTCGATTAAACAAGTGATATACACCGAATACAGAGTACCCAAGAACCACCAACCATAAGGAAAACTCGATAAACCATTTGAACTCAGAGCAACCAGACCCAAAACTAGCCAAGATCTCAAGCAACATGCCCTCATACTTAGGAATGAGAGGGAAACTTTCACTAATTATTACTACTTTTTAATTTGTTAGTATAAGTATTATTTTATTATTTTTAATGTATGTTACAAGACAACATCTCCCACATACTTTTATTACTTTATTTTTTATTATTAATTTTTTATTTTTTATTATTATTATCATTATTTGATCTAAAAGCTACATTACAACCTCTCTCCCATACTAGGCTATAGCGCACTTCTTAGGGCAATGAGAGAAAATCTTATGTTTTTTTAAATACGTTTCAATTGTTTGATTTGATTTGACTTGTTATTTATATTCTTACTTTTATTGATTTTTATTTTATTATTATTAGTTTATTAATTGAGCTGACATTATTTGTTATTATTATTATTTGATCTAATTCTTCACTACAACATCTACCTCATACTCAATACTAGAGAGCCTCTGGGCCTTATCAAGGTATTTATTTCCATAATCGCCACATTCTTTGATTTTCCTTGCCATTTCACATTTTTTATTGCTATTAAATTATTATTCCAAGCAAGTATCCATCATCTTTTCTCTAAGTGAGAATAATTCTCTTTTAAAACTGCAGGAAGCTTGACTACCCACCATGAGCTAGTAAGAAGTAGTATTTCACAAATCAGCGTGGAAGTGCTAAGGATATTTTAAGAAGCATATTGATTTACCTTTTTGAGTTCCTACATGGATTTGATATGGGAATATACTTTGACATTGCATGAGAATTTTTGGTATCCTTAGTTATGGTGTGAGGAATTCTCATTCCACTAATAGAAGAAATCATTTCATAGATGCCATGACTATCTATGAAAGGTAAATGTTGGTTTGAGTGATGGAATATGACCAACAATGTATGTATGGATTTTTTAGTGGATAGTGATACTATTGAAAACATAATGAAATATGTTTAGAAATCATACTTGGGTCCACCATAGTCTAAAATTACTTTCTAAATCCAAAAATATATCACTTGCAATGTTTGATATAATATACTTTTCATGTCAATTCAACGTTCTTTATCGTCTATGAAATTGTACCCTTATTAACATTCCTTTATTCTTAGATCTTTGCAGCTAATGGTGAGGATTGGAGAGTTTTTGGTGTCCTACATGGGAGATATTTTTCATCGATGTTTTGAGTTAACTATCACAACCCATCATCCGGAGATCCATGGAAAAATATTAATCATGATTATTTTCAAAGTATCATATCTCTTTTAGCTTATCCCTTCCATGCATGTATAAGATTAATTTTTTTGAAGGGATAATCTAAATGAGATATGATACTTTGAGAAAAAACGTGATTAAGATTATTTCATGTATCTTCTGATGATGGGATGTGATACTTAGCCCGAAATGTTGATGAAAAAAATCTCCCATGCAGAACTCCAAACAATCTCTAAGGCAAACTTGAAATGACACAAGAAAATTAATGGTGAGGATGTCAAGACATTATTACCAACATCCTAAAAGGAATATATATCACCATGAGTTGATTAAATAATTAGGCATGCGTGCTCTTTCTTGTGATGGTAAAACTTGGGATTATTTTGAGGTAAGTGTGGAAAAGAAGTAGTAGAAGGAGGATATGAAAAGGTGACATTCGAGGAGGTGATTGAATTAGTAGGCCCAAATTTGGAGAATATGATAGTTCCATTTAGGAGGTAATATGTTTGGTGGGCCGGAAATGGGGCAAAGGAAACCTGGCTATAGAATAGGAAGGCTTCAACATAGAAGAAAAGGGAAATAATTGTTGTAGAAGTCATTTCTAGAAAACAAACTATTTTGAAAAGCGCAGCCTAGTAACAAGAAGAGAATTCCAAAGATAAGAACAATTATATAATTTGTTTTGATAGAGGTCACTACTATAGAAACTCAACCTAATAATAAAAAGATGAAAAACAACAAATTATTTGATAAGTACTTTTGTCTGAAGGATTTCAATTCTATGTTATTGAAGATTAATAAAAATGTGAGAATACAAATAAAGGGTTACACCAGAAATTAGTTTTTTCCTTGAAAGAAAAAGAGAATTTGATGCCCAAAATTAACATGGATACTTTGATTTGAACTATAGAATACCAACTCCATCTAGAATAAATAGTATACAACATGATCACAATAGAACACACACCTTCTATTTCACATGAAGTTGGTGTTAATGATATAGAAAAAGAGTTTGAGGATGTTTCTACAAATGCAACTAGAGTTGATGTTGATAAGGATTTATTTAAAGTTAAAATTACTATATAAACTACCAAAATTAAAGTTATTATGAATCCCTCTAATATTTACCTTATTACAAGACTTATTTAAATTTTTTGACATTGAAATTGCTATAGAACCTACTATTATTGGTATTTCTATAGAATTTGATGAGGAAAATCTTGATACAAATCCCATTGAGGGGATAAATCCTATAGAATCCACTTAAGGGATTAAAGAAGAAATTACTCCTAAGAATGTGGTTTAGTTTATAGAAATTGTAGTGGAGGTATAAGAGGAGACCATGCCTAATATTTTGGTAATATTTTAAAAGTTTTAATAAAAGCTCTAGTTGAGGAGGTGTCAATGATAAATGGGGATACCCTAGAGGAAAACATATTTGAGGATGTGATAGAGAAAGAAGTAGTAGTTGAAAGAATTGTTATGTTATAAATTATAAACTTCAAATCTTACCATTATATTCATTCGAAATCATTCAATTGAGGGCCAAAGTGGACAAGATGAATCTTGTCGAGTCATGAGGTTAGTGTGTGATATCATTACATTTGCATCACCAAGCTATTCATAGGCATTGCGATTACTGGGTTGAATTCTATAATTATCAAACAAGCGAAATATGGGAGTGTATGTGGATATAATGATAAGGTCTTACAAAATCCCGAGACTTATTCATCGATTAAAATTAGACAAAGAGAATATGTTCCATTTGGATTATGAATACCTTTTCTATAGATCATCTTCCCTTGTATATTTTTGTTTCTTAAAGAAATAATGAATACCTTTCTAACTTCATTCCATTGTTGCAAGTAATTATGCTTTGTTTATGATGGAGAGTGATCCATATTAGATCACATAAATTTTATTTTATCTCAATGTTTTCAGAATGGAAAAAAATAGAGGAATTAGTTTGTAGGGTAACATTAATGGTGGGTGCCATTTTGGAGAATTGGGGTTTGAAACCTTCCAAATCCATTTTGAGGCATCAAGTGAAATTTTTAGGGTCAAAGCTTTATCAATTTAGCATTGACCTCAGGATATTGATCTACACTTATATATATTTAAATTAGTGCAATAATCATGTCAATCAAAGTTCATATGAAAAAATTATTCCTTCCACAAGTTGACCTATTTTATTAACCACCATGGTATGAGAGGATGCCACATCAATCCTAAGTACTTATGATAATGGGGTTAGCCATGTGTGTAATTTCAAGAATACTCTAGAAGGTAAAAAAAAAAGATAAATATATTTAATGGTTGAGGGAGTGAAACCTTACCCCTAGTTGGCTATTGTTTTAAATACTGAGACGCTAGGAGGAGTAGGGGTTCCATTGCATGGAAGTGCATTTACTTCCATAGTTGAGAAAATCAGCTAAGAGAGAAAATTTAGAGAGCATAATAGAGGGGGTTAAAGTTCTATAGTAGCCTTATAGGCCACTGGTTTCAGGTACTCAAAAAATACCTCTTCCTTTTTACTTGCATTTTTCCATACCATAAAAAAGAGAACATTGCAACCTTACCTTCTAGAGCAGGTTTTTCCTGTAAGGGTTTCCCAGGGAAAAACTTGTGTCTATTGTGGATGGTGTGCTTGTGTATTTCTATTCTTTATTTATTTCATTTTTCATATTTCCTGTATTTACACATAAAATCAAATATTATAGAAAAAGAAATCTAAAGGAAAAATTAACCTACATATTATAACTTTCAATAAATTTACCATATTTGTTGTGACAAACTATTCCAGTTGAATATTCGTAACAATTTACATATCAAAGAGGAAAATAATATATTATGTGAATAATATAAATAAGAGATTAATAAACAAAGAAAATGGAACCCTAACCATTTTGGGGGGAAAATTCAATTAAGAGTTTCACTTCCTTCTTAGGAAACATAATTAATTGGAATAAAACATTGGAAATTTTGAAATATGCTGAGGAATCATTCAATTTATGGGTGAGGGGTGAATATTATGTTCCTCCTATGGTAATAATGGAGTATTGAGAATGATTGAAAACCCTCATGTTTTTTCCCACATACATCATTCTCAGAGGGCTACAATAATTGAATGAGAGAAGAATAGATCAATTGGGGTTGTATGTTGTACTTGGTTGCTAAAAAAGCTAGGATTCCCTATCTATTGATCCGAGGAAATGAGTACCGATTTCATACCCTAATTTGTATATGATCTCTTTAAGGAGGTATGGGATGGAGTGGTTGGGGTTGAGGTTTCATGTTTCCATTTATTTTCATTCACCCAACTATCACTTGAGTATTTCTAGGGATAAGCATGAAGAGGTAGAATTATGGGCTAATATAAAACTCAAGTTGAGATATTACATGATGGAAGACCATGGTCATCCTCCTTTCAGCGAGAGCAATCTTAATGGAAAAAATTGTCACTCAAAATATTTTGATTTGGAGAATGAATATGGGGATTGTAGAGTTGCATATGTATTCTTTTTCAGAAGAGTTGCTATAGATTTGATGAATAGGTGCTGCAAAGCATGTTATGAACTACTATAACTTTCATAAGCTCTCAAGAGAGGAAGAGGTGGGAAATGGTTGAAGGAGATGATGAGATCAAGCCTTATTACCATGAATCGATGTGACATTCACTTATTGATGGTTATTTTGGAAGCCTCCAAATTCTGCTACATATCATGCCCTCCCTTCTTTGAAAAATGATTAGGAACAATGATTAGGAACCCTTGTCTAATCAAGATTGTTTATTATCCTAGTGATTGAACATGTACTATGTTATTATATAGGATAAAGTTAGTAATCTGGTATAGGTGCTTGAAAATATTAATTTCTCAAGTTAAATAATTTAGATATTTTTTTATGGTTGTTACTTCTCTACTTAATTAACAAAGACATATTAATGTATAAAAGGGGTCCATTACCTCTTTAATATGTTAGAAAAATTTTGATAAACACATTTTCTAAATTGTTGAAGGCCTATCTTATAACCTAAGAAGCTCCAGTTTGATCCATGTATATATATATTTGTGAGAAATAGTGTGTTTCAATTCATTTAGTTTTGTTTTAGCTTGTTCGACATAGTAGGTCTCATGTTATTTTATTATTTGCTTGTTGGATTTGTTATATATTGTTGTGTGTGTCCATTTTTAAGATTAAAAATAAGTATCATGTGGTTATTAGTTTAAATTAAGATAATAATTTATTGTAGAATTATGTTAATGCGATTTTTGAGCAACATGAAGTGTTTGATAGAATTTTCCAGCACTCCGTAAATCCCTTTAGGCTGAAAAAAGGGCTACATAGGTAACCACAAACCTCTTTTAGTTAGAAATTGTTCCTTTCTAACCGTAGGGGGCTCCCTCACTAGAAAATGGCTAAAGATAATTAACTTTAAGCTCAATGACTACAAATTCCATGGAGGAATGAAACCATTATCATATTTCAAATTCTCAAACCTATAACATCAATGAATACATGAGCCATCTAGATAACAAAGACAAGGTAGGCGCATATTCCAAGTCAATTATCGATTGTAGTATAGTGAAGAATGAGGGAAACATAAAAATATCTAGTCAAATGCAACATAACATACGATTATGAATTATTCTACATAACTAATGACCAAATATTGAGGAGAACCATGATAGATAAATGAAGAATTCCATCATGTATGAGATCCACAATTATCCTAAGCATCTAAGGATGAGTTCAAGACAACAAATTCAGAAATAGATATTATATTAACATAAGGAAAACAAAAAATTGAAACCACACACCATAAGAATCTCTGAAAATATAGGAGCAAGCATGCTCTAATCTTTTTATTCCAAAAGAGAAAGCACATTCACCGAGCCTATTTCGATCAATTAACCAACAAAAACCAACTTCCTTGTTTTTAATGATCTTAAATAAACTTACAACATAAAAATATCTCATGACTAGATACAATGTATGATTCAATCCATCCAGAATGGATTGAAACACCCAAATTCAGAAACCCACTGTTTTTTTGCATAAAAATTATATAAAAGCAATTTTAAACAACATCTCTGTATCTTTAGGAAGAAACATAAAAAAATACTTTATGTCTATCTATTCAACTTATCTAGATGAAAATCCTATCTCAAAATATCTTATCATGACATCAAAAAAACCTTGAACTGAAGTTAAAGATGGAAACAACACTTAAAGCTGTGTTACGCAACAACTCCATGTTGGAACACTTTCCTATGTGTTGGAGGAAAAATAGAGGATGAATGGGAGCTGAGTAGACATCTGAGTAGGTAATGGACCCTTCCATCCATTCTATGACAACTAGCAACTTCAAAAAACATCCATACTACCTGTGTGCAACATGTACGCAACGCTTGTGCAACAAAAATTTCAAAACTGTCTCCTTTCTTCCCACCTTAGATCAAACAATATAGTTATAAATAATCCATTAAAGCTCTGTTATGTATCAACAACCTTTAGAATGAAAAAATATCCATACAACCTCCACATTTTCAAACCAAAATCCAGAAAATTCATAAGTCTGCCATTAGAAACTGCGAAAATGGGCCTCCAAATGACACGTGTAACTCCCAAACAGTAGCACCTATGTAAAAAATGAGATAGTTTTTTGATCTTTTAGTTTCTTCAAATTATTCCCCAGATCCTCAGGAACGGTTCCCTAAAAACACGTCTAAAACAAGAAATTACATAGTCTTAAAAGTAGGCCTTACATATGCATTTCAAACTCCCTATATATGAAACCTGTGAATAAACTGGAAGAGATGATTGTGATTTAGTCCGTTATTGACAGAAACCTCTTTAATTTTATTGAAATTCGGCTCTATGTGGTTGGAAACAATGTTTCAAAATGATGTTTAAAACATAGGATTTTGTGCAATAGCTGCGCAGTGAGCAGGCTGAGTAACACTAGTGCACAACGAATTTTCCACAGTGATTTTGGCCTTGTTTCTTACCGAATGCTAACTGGGGATCGACCTATGGTCTTCTGAATTGATGGTTGATTAGATCAGAGCTAGCATGAAGGTATTGTGCATAAGATTAAGGCGATGTTTTGATTTGAATTACCCCCTTGTCTTGTCCTGTAGTGCAATGATGATTTGAATTGATGACTTAGAGCACTTCACTTGATTTGGCATGAGCATAAAGCAAGGGAAACCATTAAAATATTGGGAGTATAATGTCTCTTAGGTAATGGGGTGGCGTTGCATGTTATACATAAGGGTCGAGTCATATTATGAGTATGTGAAATGGTAGTGGTATTAGGGGGAAATGGGTTGTAAGAATAGGGAAGCAAGGGTAGATAAGAATAGGGAATAAGATGTAGGATATTTTAAGGACCAAATCCCTTGACCATCAGAACTTTGACTATAATAAACTCAATTGAATGATTCTGATATACAGATGACTAACACATAACCCTTTCGACTTGACTGTACAAAACATGTGCGACCATGACTTCCATTGACTTTACAATATTTCATGTTTTGGGTGAACCTTTATGGCAGAGATTTGACGTTGTGAGACAATGACTTTTGAGGCTATGACAACAACAATGGTCATAGGCTCAACTTATTCAAAAACTGAAAATTAAAGGACATGGAAAATACATTTGATGATGAAAACCAATGGCCCTAACAAAACTAATTTCCAATGAATAAAAGATCTCATTGTTTTTTAATTTTTGCAAGCGTGATTTAGTTTAGAAAATGCTTTACTTTGTGAATGAAATTTCCATTCTTAGATTAATGGTGCAATTTTTTATATAAAATAATTATAGAAATAAAAAATGCCCATAGTTTGTGTTGGGTGTTGGAGTTGTAATTCAAAAAACTCCCTCAACACTTAATTGTCAACCCAGGACTTCATAAGCTTCGAGGCATATCACATGAAATTCCAAGAATAGTGGTGTAAAATTTCGCTAAATCTACTTCTATTCTTCTAATAACGCTTGCAGAATCAAAAGAATGGAAATCAAATAACACAAAGTAATTCTGGTACTGGAATCAATAAAAGGAAATACTTGGAAGAATAAAATGAAAGGAACTTGAATTAGCATAAAAAAATCCTGGTAAATTAAAGAAAGACAACAAACATGTGTGAATGAGTATCAGTGTATTAAGAGACGGAGGAAATAATTAGACTGATAGTGATTCTTGTCTCTGTTACAAGTTTTCCATTCCTGGACTAGACCAACATTCATGCCCCATAACAAAGTTCCTGTACTGGAACAAAGTTCATGCACTAGGATGATATTCCTATACTAGACTGTTGTTCTTGTACCATAAGTGTATTCGGTTCTTGCACTAAATTTTTTCACTGTTCCCAACCACTTGCATAAAACATAACGAGTGCTAATTGTAAATCAATTGAAAGAAAATCAGAGCAAGGTAAAAAATCATAAATGAACCATTCAAGAGAGAAAGAACTCTCACTATTCATTCACTCAAAAGTAAAGACATTGCATGGCTCAAAAGAGAGTTTTACCATAATAGAGTTTTTTCATGTAAAAAGTAAGCATCTAATCTAAGAGACAGAGCATTCCCTCTTTCTCATATTATTGTCACTGAATGAATAAGATATGTATCTTTCTATAGTAGATGTTTCAAATCAAGAGTCTCTCCAACATATCTCAGGTGTTCCCACAAGAGAGTTGGTGCAACTACAGATCCTATTATGTGTGACAGAGTTTAATTAACACACAAAGAATATGAATAAACCAACGATCCAATCCATAAATTAAACACATTTTCTAGAAGTATAAACCTGTCCTTAGGAATGACACACTTCGCATAAAGGAAACGAAATAAACTTGCAGGAACAAAATTCTCTTGCTGAGATAAATCACGTTTGAAGAAATAAAATATATTTGGGAAGATTAAATAGAAACACGCATTTGCAGAAAGAGAAAGAGATCCACACAATGCATAAAAATAAAAGAATGAAATGCTACAACCACCTTAAATAGATGCACACAAAGCCACACTGTCAAACCTCGGATACGAGAAGCAAATAGTTCATGAAGAAAATATAAACCTGTGATTTAGGTGCATAAATGAAATAATCTTCTGCTATGAATCTGCATACGAAACATTTAACACACACTTATAAATAGAGGGAGAACGAGCTAGGTTGGTTGGGCCCTAGCCAACCAGCTCGTTTCCCTTTACGAAAGTTTGGAAATCGAACGCAAAGGTATCTCATTCACATTAAATTAAAAACCAGAGATTGATAAACTAGCACAGATCCTTATATTAACTTCAATAGTTTCAAATATCCATCATGAGTTCCTACATCTAGCCCAGAGATGGGGTGATACAAAATCACAGTGAAAAAATTCTCTAGAGTATCGCTACCTAAATCTACCCTAGAAACCTTATTTAATATACAATGCTCGACTCTTGGCTACAACAGAAAATAAACAAAAATGTAATGTTAGGCTCTCAGCTGTTAGCAGAGACTAAATCAGGGTTTCTGGTCAAAACCCCAGCCTCCTTCTCCCGCATTCTTCTCAATGCTCTGAGCCTAATCATAGTGCAAAAATGGTTCTTTAGCAAGGAGTGTGCACTGGTCAATGAGCCGTTGTGGTGTTCATGGTAATGTTGTCGACTGTCCCTTGAGTACAGGAATGTCGAATAGTGCAAGAACATTCCTGCACCAACCAACCTTTATAACGATTCACTTCTATTTTATCATGCTTCTAAGGAAATAAAATGCATTAGTTACAAAGAAAAATAAACTAATTTAACCCTTTTTATTAATGATTAAGCTCATTTAACCCATAGTATCAAAGTCATGAAGAGGTACAAGAATAGGTGTAAGGGTTAGGTTCCATTTGTGAAACAGAGGGCTTGGATAGTGTAATTAAGGTGAATTAGGATCAAAAGTAGGAAAATTCAGATGACCAACATGTTGCACATACAATACATGGTATCTCCTGAGACTTCTATTCCTCGAGTTGATAATTAAGTAATAAATTATTTTAACCATGCATTTTATAATAACCACGATGATTAAATGCATATCTAATTTGTATTCAACACTTTCTCCTCAAAGACCCTGTACTTTTGGCCTTCCAAAGGGTCCACATGATAACATTAGGTGAGATATCCTATAGAATAGAAATAACTAAATCCTTTATGGGAAATTCCATAGTTTTATAATGATATTAATACTAATTTTATTAAAGGTCTCTTTGACCCACAAGAATTTTGATTAGTTGAATTAATTACAAGTTTATTTTATAAATGTATGAAAATAAAACAAACGGATAATCTTGGAACTCACACAAGGAAAACCAAGATAGAAATTTTACCAGACAGTTAAATATTCAATTAAATGAGGCCAAGGATAGCAAGGGGAGAGAACCAAAACGTTGGAGGCCTTGAGAAGAAAGAAAAGATGAAGCAGAATCCTTCCACATATTTGGAGGAGAGTAGGAAGGACGTTGCCTGAGGGAATTCTTGAGTTGGATAGAAAAACCAGTGGAAGCCTCAAGTTCACTGCATTTTGTTCCAGGCTGAACCCAAGAGGCCTATTTCCTGAGGAATTACCCTATTGGGATTACTGATCTAAGCTGTCTGGTGTTAAGTGCTTGGGGGAGAAAGGAAATAATCACCTCTCTCATGGTTGGGAGGTTGGTTTCCCCGTGGATTCCAGATAACCCAGATAAACAGATAAGTATAACAGACCCAAAACATAGTAATAGTAGTGTACTTATTGAATTGTGAATGATTGGTTAGTTTTGCAGAATGTAATACAGAACCAATGTAGTTTAGATATTAATTACTACCATTTGTCTTTTTGGGAAAAGAAAAGGAAAATAATCCATTACAAGTATGAATATAATATATTCCTAGTGATTTGGTGCTTTACTTTAGCGATTGAGGAATGAATGGGCTGTGCATTTGTATCTTTCTGTTACAAAGAAGTCATCTATTTTAATATTTATTTATCTGTATTACATGAAGGAAGAATTGAAAAGTAATAATGGTGGGGTTTTTTTAATTTCCCAAGGTTCCCTTCTCTGTATGAAACTGAGATGGGATTCAAGAAGCCTTTAAAATGGAACAAAATAAGAATTGGAAAAAAAACCTGTGGTGACCAGATGAGGGTTTCAGTAAATAAGAAGGAAACTGAAAGTGTCTTATTTTGAACTGATTTAGTAAAAAATACATACACACCTAGGTCAAGCCTAAAGTATGGTACTAGTTAAGGTTCGACAAGGTCGAAGTAGATGACTGTTGAGCACAGTCCAGAACCTCATAGCTGAAAAGAAACCCTGGGAAACTTTTCGAATAGGAAAATGCCGCAAAAAAAACAAAACAACATAAATATAATTGGTGTTGTACCAAATATAGTCGATCCATACTAAGGAAGAAGAACTGCAAAATGCCAAAACTAACAAATATAATTTGACTGTAGAGAATACAAAATTAACGGTTGTTGTTCTTTCACATCCCAGATCTAGACAAACCAGGAAATAAGAAGCATAACCACAACTATACATATACATGTCGATATCAATTCAGAAAGACAAAAGGTATGAAAATATTAAATATCTTATAATGACGACATGAGAGATTTATCGAGAAGTTACATATAAACAATATCAAACATAATTATAGTGAGAACCTTCTCTGAAGAGGGCCAATATACATAATATGTTGAAACATAAAGAACTTCCGACGAGTAAGCAAATAATCTGTTCTAAAAAAAAGATTGTTCATGTTCGTTTCACAATGTCAGACAAGGGTTTAAAACCCAAAACCCTTCCCAAGTTGGGAGTATGAATCTCATGGAAAATAAGACCAACTTTAGAATACTTCTATATTATTAACTGAATAAAAACCCTATGCAAGTGATCCCTCCGCGAAGAGGGTTAATGGCTTTCTTCGAAGCAAGTAGGGCCTATAAAAATCATGGGGAAATGCAACTGGTAACAGGAGTAACACCACGGTAAGAGTCGAAGGCAGAGTATGACTGTCAAAGCTAGCACACCCGAATACCAAATATGGTATTACCTAGAGAAACACGTGCTAGAGGAGAAAAATAGTTAGATAAAGTAAAAGGGTAATTACTAAAGAAAAATATAACGAAAATTTAAGAATGAAATAAAATAACCTGTAGCCGAAAGTATAAGATTGCATGTCTGGCTTGAACCTCGCTGAGAACCTAAAAAAGAGAAATCCAACACGAACTGAGAATTCAAGAGTGAAAAACCCTCAATAAAAATCACAGTAAGCTTACAAAAAGTTACCGGGTGAATGCAATTGAGATTTGTAACCTACATAGCTCCTTTGTCGGGTTGTCTTCTGCCAGTATGAATTTTGGATGGTGTGGCCAAAAGCTCTGAACAGAGGAAGGACGAACAATGATCAAATTGGAAGGAATGGTCTTCATTTTAATTAAAAGGACATATATCTATGTCGCCCTTCTACAATGAAAAGATTTTTAAAAAATGCATTTCAATTGACAACATTATATTATCTTCATATTTCATTTTCAGAAAGAAAAAACCAACAATATTTGTGGTAATAAAAGTTTGTTACATATAATAGAATTTTCAAAATATACCCCATTTCTGATAAGAGCTATGGAAAAACAAACTCTACTATAACATATTTCACATCTCATAATATTATCTCTCTTCTGAGTCTAAAATATGAACAAATAGATGGTTCAACATCTTAATGTGATTGACATAAGAACGTAAATATGACAAAGCAAAAATACTTATATTTGAAGTATATGAAAAGTCTCATTGATGAGTGACTTTCTTTATGGTTTTCATCTTAGATAAAAGCCCACCAAAAGTTGGGAAGAAACCAAGCCATATTCAAAGATAAGACTACTTCTACAACCAAGATTGTTATTCAAAGCCTAGCCATTGCACAATTTATTTTTTTCCACGAACCTATTTTACATTCTCATAATCCTCGTGTTATTGATATACATACATGCACAACTTGGTCATTCTTTGATGGGGTGGCACAAAGTAACCCCTCTCTAGGAGGACCTTGTGGAGTTGTTAATATTTCTCTAACATTTTCTATAGCTTTCTCTATAAATATTGGTTGTGTTTCAAACAATTAGGCTGAATTTTTGTTCTTAAATTATTACTTCAAATTTCTACCTCACATGGAATCTCCCCTGTTTATGTCCATGGGGCCTCTCAAAATTTCATTAATTGGGTAAAAGGAACTGCAAGAATCCTCAATTATATTTTCTCCCTATTTTTTAGAAAATAGGGACACCAAATTCCTCATTTTACTCAAATTTCCTTTGATCGCCTCTACAAACATTAGAATACAGAAGCATATGCCCCTATAGAAGGCTAGATTGGATATGAACAAGAATTACATGACTATTTATTGATGTATCTCTTTTCACTGATTTTTTTTGTAATTTTTGTAATGATATGAAAATCTCTAAGGTGAGGGATACTTGTAAATTTTATAGAAGGTGAAGAACTACTATTTTCCTATCAGGAAGAGAATAAATTAGGACATAAAAATTACTAATGAAATTAAATGACTACAAAATGCCATGCAACATATAAAATATGGGCATATATAATTTGTAATTTTGTTTTGGAGAAATTTGAAAAGAATGTTGTAATATCCATTCAAATATATGTTTAAAATAAATAAACAAATCTAAATATAAAAATGATTACAATGATTTTAATGAAAAATATAAAATATAACATTTATATTAAAAAAAAATTATATATTTTAAAAACTAAGTTAGTTGTCAAGGCTCATGAGTGATCTCAATCAAAATTTACATTTAAAAAACTAGTTAAGATAGTGAAAGATAAATGAGTAACCTGAATTCTCAACCCCATAATTACAAAATGTGGTACTCTGTAGGTTTTAATTATCAATGCAAGTCTAATAATAAACATTAATAACATATTTTTTGAATTTGTTTCATCAATCGCATTTATGGTTTCATTCTTAAATTTTAGGAGGTGCCTTATTTGTAATTTAAATATTTGGAAAAAAGAACTCAATCTGCAGAAGGTAAACCAACCTTTTGCAAAACACATTCTATGTTTATATAACCCTGCAATCCCCAAAGAAAGTAATTGTCAATTTGCTCACCTTGACTGGGTGGGAGCTTTCTTCCTTTTGTAGGGGATTTGAAACCCAATATTGTGATGATCACAAACCCCCAATGGCAAGACAAATTCTCTGGTATCCAAAATTACTCTAAACGTGAAAAAAAAGAACATGAGATTTATTGGAAGGTTGTGCATTAAAGTTGTGTGTTACACCAATTTTTGGTCATCTAACATGTTACTATTATATGGACCAAAGTACACCATGTAAGACCAATTTTACCCTAAGTAAAATTGCTTTCACTATGAAAAATAACTTAGTAATCCCTAATTTATTAAGTTGTTTATGGTCTAAACAGGAAACCCCATGAGGAAATATTGAATAAATCCACATTTGTTTGATTCTCCTCCAGGAATAATTAGTTAAACAATAGTTTAATCAATATTCCTGGTCATATTTAACCCAAAACAGGAAAATTAATTAGATAAATCATTATTTATCTTATTATTTTCTAGGAATAATTATTTAAATCTTATTTAAATAATATTCCTTGTTAAATTTGACTAAATCATTTATAAATAATTAAATAAATAATTATTTATTTAATTATTACTCAACCACATCCTTAAAATAATAAATAAATCTTTTATTTATTTATTATTTACAAATAAAGGGATTTGACCAAACTCAAATTCTTTTTCCCTCCAACAAATATAATAAAATATTCCATAAAAGTTGGATCTAGATTTCGTTAATAATATTTTAACTATGCACCAATATCTAGACTAACTCAATATTTTGTTATAAATAGAAGGGTTTTTCCATTCACTCGCCCTTTTGTTGCCTAAAGATCACTCTGGATCTATACTTTTGATCTGACTTTGATCCTCCATCATTTTCATACTTTGCTACCATTTTTCTTGTGAGCTCCCTTTGAGTTCCATTTTTTGTCTGGGTTTTCTACAGCATCAAGAGATAGAGAGATCTTAAATCTGAAGTGCTGAAGACTTACAAGAACCCATCCCATTGAGGGGGACTGGTAACATCTTTCTATGTTCCCTTCCCAGGTGTTAAAAATACAAAAATTCTTTAAAAATATTCTTGTCTTGTCTGTTGGATGCATGGAGAAACTCTTGCTTTTATTTATTGCTTAATGTCTTTTACTGCATAGATCTAGATTTTGTAGCATTTATCTTGGTCAACTAACTGTAGATCTAAAGAAATTGGCAGCCATCTTTGATGTTAGGGTTGTTTGTTATGCACAACTAAAGTGAGTTTTTTTCGTACACTTGCAATCAGAATTCATCCTAACGCCGTGACTCAGAGACGTGAACCAAAATGAAAAGACATTATTACTTTTGAAACAATCTATTAGTTCAAACACAACAAGGAAATTACCACAGTAAGAGGCTCAGGAAAATAAAGGAAACATGGTCACTCACTTATTACCAAGAAGAAATACCAAAAGGTAAATTGAAGCCCAGTTCTTAGAAATTAAATGTGGTTATTGCTACAACCTCCTGTCACTTGCTTAGTAGCATACTCTAAGTCTATGTTATCAAATAAAAAAGTGGTCCGACATTGGATGTAGTAGGGCTTAGGGCCAATGATACCATCTGGAGAGGGGACATCCCTCACAGACATAGGAACATGATTGTAGAAAACCCCATGCTCATCGTATCTAATAATGAACAAGATCTTGTTCCATTAAGGACTCGATCTCATAACCTCGTACACTTCTAGTTGAAAATAATTAATATTATTTTGTATTAATGGAGAAATGGTTACATTGTTATAACGTATCTCCCTAAGTTAGGATTAGTTCCTATGTTATAGGAGTTTGTTTACACCTTCCAATTCCTTTGTGTGTATTTATTGTTGTATCATTTGATCATGTAATGTAGAGTGTACTCTCCATTTGTGTGCATTCTCTAGGTGTAGTACTCACCTGAGAGTTGCATTTCTATTCAATTCGGTTTTTTATCATGGTATCAGAGCTCGGACCGGGTGAGCCCGATTTACCTTTATAGCCCTAGTGGCTACAGAGCCCTCGCGGCTACAGAGCCTTCGTGGTTACGGTACACATAGGAGTCTCAGTGCTCACAGAGGAGTACGTGGACTGCAGTAAACACCTCACTCATAGGAGGAACACAGTTCCTCATAGGGCTCAAAATAATATATAGATATATATATATATATATATATATATATATATATATATATATATATATATATATATATATATATTATTTTGTTTCTGAGCACAAAGCGGTTCGGTGTGGTTTTTTGAGTGACAGTCGCGTTGATCAGCGCAAGCCTTTGAGAAATCATCACGTATTTTGGGGCCATACTAGCGCCGATTTTGGGTAACTTAGCAAAATCTTTCTTGGTGCGGATTTTTTGTTCATAAGGGTGCTGGCCTCTTGTTTTTGATCCTGCACATGGGATTTGCCCATTTGTGGTGGATATGAGTTGCGGACACAAAAATCTTCAGATCGGTGGCAGATCTCTGTTGCAATCACAAAGATCGTGTCGGATCGGTGGTAGATATGTGATTAGTATCTGGTATGTATTGAGTTTTTGTTAGCGTAGCTTGTAATTATTCAATTAGTTAGAATCATCGGAGGGTCTAAAATCGGACCAATCCAGTATGAATACTTTTACAGAAACATATCTCAACGAGTCTAGCAAACTTGATGGGTCCAATTATACCAATTGGAAATTCAAACTACAGACATTGCTTGAGGGAGCGGATGCGCGGTCGATTGTCAGCGATGATGAGCAGAAACTGAACACTGTAATAGGGAAAAACACACTTATACAAGACTGGGATAAAAGGGAAAACAGGGAAAAAGTCTTACTGAAGATGTCCATTAAAGACAATATTATCCCACACATCAGAGATGGAAAATTGTCCACTAAGATCTAGACGACGCTGAAGAACTTATACTAGACACAAAACAAAAATCACATCTTGTCACTCAAATGCAAGTTGTTTTGAATGAGGTTGGAGGAGAATGAATCTGCTAATGAATTAATTGCAAGGGTTAAAGACCTGAAGGATATATTGGGTGACATCGGGGAGAAGGTGTTCGATTCCGATCTAGTCACAATCACGTTAAATGAAATGACGGATGAATACCAGATGTTCATCACAGGCTTGGCCACAAGGATAAATCCCTTGCATTTGAAGAACTGACATGAATTTTTCTACAAGAAGAAGAGCGACAAAAAAATTTGAGACCTCAGAGTGTCGATCTTGCTCTGGTGGCGAAGAAGAAACCGTACAAAGGGAAACAACCACATCAGCAAGAGAAAGGCGATAGCACTTTTCAAAAGAGACCATTTAGAGGTATGTATGTAAATAATTTTCTGGCATTAAATGCTTTTACTGTGGGAAAAATGGCCATCAAGGTAATTTATGCTTTAAGAGGCCAACAAATGAGGCTAGGAATAAGCAGAGAAAGCACACATTAAATTTTTCCGATGAAGTTCACAGTCATGCTCTTCAACTGTTTGTAGTTGATTGTGCTCTTTCAACTTCCGAGGAGGATGAGGACGACATATGGTATGTTGATTCTGGCGCATCCTCACATATGACAAATAAGAGAAATTGGTTTGAGTCTTTTGAAGAAACTTCGTGCGGATCTAAAATTTACCTAGGATATGACATAGGTTATGAGATAAAAGGGTACGATGATATTCCAGTGAAATTGCCTAGCGGTGACATCAAACATATTAAGAATGTGATTTATGTGCTCAGGATTAAGAAGAACTTAATATCTGTATCAATGATAACAACCCAGGACCTGCTACTCGAATTCTTCAAGACATATTGTGTCATAAAGGACAACAAGATGGAACCAGTTGCATCAGGAGAGTGTATGGGGATCCTGTACAGATTGAATGTCAAAAGCATGCCACACCAAGCTCTAGTTTCAACATGATTGACATCCGATAATCTCTGGCACCAGAGATTCGATCACCTTAACTTACAAGACCTCATGCTACTCAAAGAAAAGGTATGGTCGATGGACTCCCTGCTTTTAACAATTTTCAGTTAGATTGTGATGGAGTTGCATAAGGGAAAATTCATAGAGAAGAATTTCCTTTACATGCTGATAGGAAGGAAAGAGATATCCTAGAACTGGTGCATACATACATATGTGGACCTACGAAGACTAGGTCGCTAGGTGGTGCATATTATTTTCTATTGTTTATTGATGATTCCACTAGATTCTCTTGGATATATTTTTTAAGAAAAAAGAGTCATACTTTTCAATGTTTTAAAGAATTTAAGACGATGGTGGAGAAGCAGACAGGGAAATTCATAAAAATTCTCTGCTCTAATCAATGGGGAGAATACAAGTTGGGTGAGTTCATGAAATTTTGCAGATATCATGGGATTGTTCAATAGTTCATAGTGCCTCACCCTCTGCATCAAAATGGAGTTGCATAACGAAAAAACAAAACCCTAGTCGAGTGCGCACAAAGTATGCATCAAGGTAAGGGTCTATCAAATGGTTTTTGGGCTGAAGCTATCAACAATGTTGTTTATTTAAAGAATAGGAGTCCTACTAAATGTCTTGACTTTAAGACTCTGTTTGAAGCACTTTATGGATATAAACTAGCAGTGAGTCATTTAAGAGTTTTTGGGTCAAAAGCCTTTGCCCATATACCTAAGGAGGATAGAAAGAAGTTAGATCCTAAGGCCATGAAATGCATCTTTGTAGGATATTTCGCTGAGTTTAAAGCCTACAAGCTGTTTAATCCCGTGACTCATAAAATATTTGCAAGTCGAGATGTCATATTTCATGAGAAGGTTGATGAAGGAAAGGAAGACAGTCATGAATAATGGCACATTCCATTATTGTTGGAAGAAATCAGTGAGGATAATAAACAATAGGAGCAGAAAGAAGAAGAAACAGGTGTTGTAGTCAACAAGGCAAGCCCACACAGGTCTGAAGCAGACAGATTTTAGGTGAGTCCTCTACCGAGAAGATCAGGTAGGCAGACTCAATTACCAGCGAGATTGAATGACTGTGCTTTAATGTCAAACATTTTAAATGTTATAGAGCCCACAAACTATAAAGAAGTCAATCTCATGAATGGAGGGCTACAATGAATGAAGAATTTGAATCAATTATTAGAAACCATACTTGGGAACTAGTTGAACTGCCTAAAGGAAAAACACCCATAGGTTGTAAGTGGCTTTACAAACCTAAAATTAATGCATATGGGAGTATAGATAAGTTTAAAGCTAGACTGGTAGCAAAGGGCTATTCCCAGCAAGAGGGAATAGAATTTGAAGAAACCTTTGCTCCCGTAGCCAAACTAAATAACATTAGAATGTTAATTTCTTTAGCTACAAAATATCAGTGGAAGCTACACCATTTAGATATTAATTCTACATTTCTGAATGGTGATTTAAAGGAAGATATTTATTTATTCCAGCTTGAAGGGTTTGTTAAAGAAGGGCAGGAACATCTAGTATGTAGGTTGAAAAAGACAGTATATGGTTTAAAACAAGCACCCATGTCTTGGTATGAGAAGATTGATTCATTCTTCTTACAACATGGTTTTCATAGGAGCATGAATGATCCAAATCTGTATACCATGTATAATAAAAAGAGGCATATTATTTTGATTTCTTTGTATGTGGATGGCATGATTATAACAGGTAATGCAAATTCTTTTATCAAAGAAATCAAATTGTAGATGTCGCAAGTTTTTGAAATGAAAGATCTCAGAAGTCTAAATTATTGCTTGGGTCTGGAAGTATGGAGAGACTCTGGACAAACTTTTCTTACTCAAGGGAAGTATGTCAGAGATCTGCTCAAAAATTTCAGGATGAAGTAGTGTAAGACATCATCAACACCTTTTTAGCAGAATCTGAAGTTGTGGAGTGACGATGACTCTAAGGAGGTGGATGCCACTTTGTATAGACAACTAGTTGGTAGTCTGATATATATAACTACAACTAGACCAGACTAAGCATAATCTATTAGTGTGTTGAGGCAATTTATGTCTAAACCTCTTGAAAGTCATTGGGTGGCAGCAAAAAGTGTGTTGAGGTATCTTCGTGGTACTAGTGATTATGGTATTTTATACACTAACACATTTGATGTTATTTTAGCAGGTTTTTCAGACTCGAATTGGGCAGGTAACCTAGATGACTGAAGGTCCATCATAGGTTACGCATTTAGTGTTGGATCTGCATGGAGTAGAAAAAAACAGAGGACTGTGGCCCTATCTTCAGCTGAAGCCGAATACCAAGCATTGTGTGCAGCTACATGTAAAGCTATCTAGTTGAGAAGGCTTCTCCATGATGCAGGAACAGAGCAGAAAGAAGCAACTATCATCAAATGTGACAACCATAGTTCCATTAACCTAGCAAACAATCTAGTGTTTCACAAGAATACGAAACACATCGATACTCAGTTTCACTTTGTTCGAGAAAAATTCCAGTCAAAAGAAATATTGTTGAATATTGTAAAACTTGTGACAATATGGCAGACATTTTTACTAAGCCTCTTGGGAAAGTAAAGTTTGAATTGTTTAGAGGGATGTTAGGAATTCAGGACAATCCTTTCTCCATTAAGGGGGAGAGTTGAAAATAATTAATATTATTTTGTATTAATGGAGAAATGGTTACATTGTTGTAACGTATCTCCTTAAGTTAGGATTAGTTCCTGGGTTATAGGAGTTTGTTTACAACTTCCTATTCCTTTGTATGTATTTATCGCTGTATCATTTGATCATGCAATGTAGAGTGCACTCTCCATTTGTGTGCAGTCTCCAAGTGCAGTACTCACCTGAGAGCTTCCTTTCTATTCAATTCAGTTTTTTATCACTTCTTTCAAAAACTTCTGCCCTACACCAACATCATGGGACAGATAGTCATCGTTTCTAGGAAAAATCTTGACATCAAAGTAATGATGCTCGGTCACCACATAATTGGGGATATTTCCTTTCTTGGCATCGGATTTGAAGCAGAGATCATATTGGTGAAACTTGATGATATAATTGAGCTTTCTAACTTCTGTAGAACAGAGTGCTAGGAGGATACTAATAATAAAAAACGAAGTCAAGTCCAGATTCAGTTATGGATTTGAATATGGCATTTTAAGGATATCCCTCGATAAGATTTAATGCTTCGTTGCTAATGGATCCATGGGAAGTCACAAAATGAATGTAGAGTATGTTGGGTTGTGTCGAGGCTGACACAGAAGCAAACCACCTCTCAAAGAGTGCATATTCTCTTAGAAGAGATTCATAAACAATGACCCCTTGAGGTCTAAATCCATTCATGAGGTCTCAATCCATTCGTGAATCATGACAGTATGAGAAATATTCTTCTGAATACTTTCGGCGTGTTGGGAAAATCCCTTGATGGGAGGAGGATCCGTAGAGGTACCGATGGAATTTCCAAAAACCTGTTCCCTAATGGCTTGATATGTATGACCAAGATCTGGATCAACATATTCATCTTTATTTTGGAAAAAAACATTAGTAGAGTTAGGGATCTGTTGTTGTGGATATGGGGTTCCATTCCTTCCCTGTCACGTTTTTAATCTCCGGATTCAGCTCTTTCATCCATCCCATCATGTGGTTGAATGATCGATTCTCCTGAACGAGCATCACTAATTTTTTGATTGGTCCAGGTATTGCCATCTTCTATCCTCTAGCTTCAATCTACAAGATCATATGTATAAATCATATATTGTAAATTTTAGTATGAAACTCTTGGAATGCTCACATCCTCATCTGTGAAACAAATCTAGATGTGAGCTTGTTTATAGGTATGTTGTGACAAGGAAGCTTGTGTGTAGAGTGTGTCACATGGGAACGTATTTGAATGCGTGAATAATCCGCATTGCATTCAGAAGTCCAACAACCTAGATGGGTATATATACGAAGAATATTCATCCCTTTTGGATAGACCATTGTTATTTGTTGTTTCCATGTTTAATTGAGCCACACGCATGTGATTCTATCTTGCAGATACAGGATAACACACGCTAATCTTGATGTATTCCATTCAAAGTGTTTTGAACTAAATTACACAAGTATAGTTATTGTTGGTTAAACGTGATCATATTGGTAGGTCCGACAATCATTCATTAATTTAAATTTTTAGAAATGTGCGCAGGATCGGTACCCCTTCAAAGGGCATTTTCAAATATTATTCAATTTTTTTTTTAAACTTGCAGAAATTAAATGTTTTTTTTTACACCTAAATTTAACTCGGTACTTATTTGATGTGCTAGAGGCCTCTTGACGGGCGACCATTATTTCTTGGGCTATAGGATATTAAATGAGGTTGGGCATATACTGCCTACCATTAGATTTAAATTCATTTAAATCTAACGGTGGGCAGTATATGCCCAACCGCATTTAATATCCTATAGCCCAGGAAATATGTATCGCCCTCTTGAAGGGCTCTAAAGTGTTCAATTTTGAACGCTGAGGTCGAAAAACAGAGCATTCCTCTTCTGCAACGCCATACCAAGCAAATGACGAACAAACCCTCGGAGAAGGTTACACTTTGCAA